>JAZHYW010002024.1:0-24717 GCA_037355805.1 Ixodes ricinus | reverse complement strand
GGGTTCGCAGGTGCTCGAAAACCTTGAAACCCTTGAATTTGAAAATGCCATTTTCCAGACCTTGAAAGTCCTGGAATTTCAGCTGGTAGCTTGAAAACCCTTGAATTTCCCTATGATACTCAGTGGTGCTACATTTTTTATAATAATAAAATCAAATGATGATTTTTACGTGTATGTTAAAAAAAAAATTTGAAAACTAAAACTAGGGAATTTTCCTATATGACATACAACTCGACATATTTGGTTGATACACGTTAAGCGCCTGGCCACAATGGTAGCAGTCCCGGTGGTTCCGGATCCGGTCTCGCCCGTCCGCTTCTTGTGATCTTGTGCCGTCGCTCACTCGTGTAGTGTTTGCTAGTATAGCCCTGGTTTCCTTGTTTTGAGTCTGCTTTAAGCAGCACATGGTGGACATTGTTTAAGCTGCGTGCCATGCCCGGAAAGTGCAACTTCCAGATCGTCGTGGTTGGGTCATGACGACTGCAGACACTGGGTTGTGTTAGAGCACTATATAGCTCCTTCGGAGCAGAGTAGGCGCAATCTAGAACGCCACCTCTCGGCGACTAGCGGCGAACGCACGGGGGTTCCAACTCCGATCAGAAATGCATGGGGAACGTGAGAAAATCGTTTTCTTCAATATTGTGGGGATGTACGGAACGTCAATAGTTTTTGAGATAATAAAGGAACATTTTAGAATAATTTGCGCTAAGTTTCGTGCCATGTAAGGACATACTTTTTTAATTAAAATTGCCTGAGCGGCATCATGCAGCAGACGACGCGGCGACGTCACAGCGACATCGCATCGTCCACGTGACCCGCTCCGGCCAACCCAGGAAGTCTCATCTCCGCTGCGTACAAAAATCGTCTGCTTCCAACGCCATTGCCTTGGAAATCGCCTTCTCAAAATTTTCACACGCGTCCGATATTGTGAAAACTTTGATAAAGTGTTTAGTGGATTACCAACTTCACGACACACTACTAGTTTCGATAAGTGTTAAGTCGGCATTTGTTTTTTAATTAGCCGTGTTGCGTCGATCTCCATGTGTTCTCCCATAGGGCGGCCCGCGTCCTGGAACCCTGAGTACCACGTGACTGCGCCGAGCTGCTCTGTCGGCAAAGCACGCGGATCAAAGGATTGCGCTACTCTGCTCCGTAGGAGCTATAGTGCTCTAGGTTGTGTCGGACCCAGGGAGCATGAATCGGGCAAATGCAGACCATGAGGGAAGACGTTTGACGTCTCGTCAATGGGCAAGTCTGCACCAAAAAGCCACATGAAAAGTGCGAAGCACAGTGGGTACATGAAGAAGGCAGCAGTAGCTCCATGAAGAACTATGTGACTCTGTGCTTCAGTGACCGATCAGTCTCCGCGGATCTCGTCTCCAGCAGCCCCAGCAGAGTCATCGGTCTTGACCAGCGCGTGCAAGGTGGTAGATTAAGTGCTCTAAATTTGGTGGATAGAGTGCTCTAAATGACTTAATTTACTCTGGCTCGAATTTTCGCGAACCGTACCAAAGCTGAAAATTTGAAATCATTCGTGGGTTCTAGTTTTTGCGACTCGAATGTAGCTTCCCAAGTGTTGATATTGTGCCCAAATTGTTCGCGGTACTTGTTTTCCACGAATCGTGGGCAACTCGCAAAAATTAAGTCGTTTATAGTATTAAAGGGGTCCTTTAAGAATATCTTTCCAGGTCCTTAAAAGTCGCTTGAAAACCTTTGAATTTTTTTCTTTGAAGCCTGTACGAACCCTGCGCAGAGACGAATGCAAGTTTGTGAACTAGCAGGGATAGAACTGCTGCGCAAGTGTGCGCCTAATGACTTTTCATGTGCCGCACTGATACGGTAAGAACAAAATTTCGCTCCAGGCGCTGCCCAAACTGAGAAAAGAGCCTCGTCGAAATCAGCCATCTAGCAGTTTGTCGGCAACGTTGCCACCGGATCTTGGGCCCAAATGGGGCGACAGTGGATCCATATCTGATTATCTATTTGAAGTTCGCTGCGGTCGCTGCGGACGACCATCGTGCTTTCCTGAAATCCTCTGGGTGACTTCATCTGAACATACGAATAGTAGAGCAAGATACGAGCTGCCAGGTTGTGATTGCGCTTTGAAGACTGTGTCAAGTCCAGTGATGTCACGAAAGTGCCTTTGATAGCAGACTTGCTGCAAACTGAAGAAGTCTCGGTGAAGTTTACACCGAAAGTCTAGAGGTCGACATGGAAGACGACGAGAGGCAGAAGAGGAAGAACAGTGATGCGAGTATGAAAGGGAGCTTGTCTTCAGGAAGAAGAGCAACAACTTAGTGCATCATCTGGTCACGGCCTATGCTTGAGCATGCGCAGTCATTGATTGAGTCTGGTCTGAGAAAAAGGAGATGGAGATGGTTGAGTCTGGACAAATGCTGTTGGTGGAGGCTAATGCAAAAGTGGCTCAGAATCTTGGCATTCAAAGAGCAGTTTATGAACTCCGCTATAGGTCAGGCAGGAGGCAAACGGCCTGATCTCCCGATAGTTTTTCCAAAACTATCTATAGTGTCTCAGAACTATCGATTAGTCGACTATCTATAGTTCTTCTGTTAGATTTTCGATAGTCGGCTGCATCGATAGTTTTTTCTGTGCCACTCTTCAGCAGTCGACTATCGATAGTGCTATTGATAGTTTTTCGATAGTGCTATCGATAGTTTTTTTACTTTCGATAAATTTCTGGCGACTATCGATACTATCATAGTGCTATCGATAATGAAAATAATCCCTGGAGAAGGGGAACAAGAGGGACAAAGGGACAAACACAAATCTCCAAACACAGCTAGTTTTGCATCACTATAGTCCATTACAACTTACGAAGGTAGCGCGAGGGTAAGACGTGCTGGGGAGGAGCAACGAGGTAGAGGACGTCAGAGTGATAAACTATACTTCGTTTCAGCTTGGGTCCAGACGCAGCCGATGCTACAAGCGCGAGCTCCGGGCTTCCAGCGTCCCTGCCAAGCACGTGCAGCCTCGTGCAGTACAGGCACTGTTCAGGGCCACACGCTCGTGCTTGTAGCATCGGCCGCGATCAGGCAAAAGTGACCCCCAATTGGCCGCCGCCATGTTGTACAAATTTGACCACTAGACACGTGACCAGGCCAAATCTGTGACGTAACCAGACCAAATCTCTGGCGTCAACGAAAAGATGGCAGCGCCCAGTGCCAGTCGGAAGCGTAACGGGCGTTGATCGGAGTGTGTGGATTTCGTGTGCGGAATTCGGTTTTTCAGGGTTTTGTGTGCTCTCGCGCGTAGGAATAACGTGAAGTACGAAGGAATGGGGCTTTTCGTTTTTATTTCATTCAGGGTAAGCCAGATTCGGTCCCGTGCTTCTCGTACGGGCTCGGATCACTACCGACCGGTGCTGCTTCGGGGACATCGCTCGGTCGGTCGAGTTTAAAATATCCGCAATCGTTAACCACGGGAGCTCCTCGATAATTGTTGTGTCTAAGGATACTTCGAACGCATCCGGAACGCGGAGTCTAAAGGTACGTAGGACGTAACCAGAACGCGGAGTTCTAACGGTACGGCGTACGTGCCCGGACAATTTTCTTAGCTCGACGGTCAAGATTCGCATTTGAGGCACCGAGAGAAGTGTTAAAATCTCCGAACTGCTCGGTGCTGAGCTAACTACGGACCACGTCACTACGTGATCCGTAGTGACGTGAAAAAGACCGACGGCGGTCACTCCGGGCGGACGGCGGCTCCCGCCTGCCGGGTGCCTACTGTGATGGGTTGACAGTCGTGTACACAGAACTGTACCAGCTTCTCTTATAGTTATATTGTTTTCGAGCAGCTTCCCGATCACTAAACCCCGTAAACGCGTGCCGAACTTTCAACAGGTGTCTACCAACCTGGAAAACCTTGAGTTCCTAGGGAATTTCGGATCATCTCGAAAAGTCAGGGAATCATTGAAAAACTGGGCTAAATAAGGGAAGACGACTAGTGAAAGCGGCATGGCGGTTGCTCGTCGGCACGGCCATGCTGAATGACATTGCCGAAATGTCATCCTTCGACTCAAAAACTCAAGGAATTTGATTAAAAGAGTCAGGGAAAAACCTGGAAAAGTCGGGAAATTTGAAATCAGTAATACCATGTTTGATTTTCTTGACACTCCATGCATTTTTAGACACGACAGGCACACGCCCGTGTATCACATGGCTTCCAGGCCAAGCGGCTGTCAGCCAAATATACAAGTTCGATAAGGCACAAGCGTGGAACGCTTTCGGACTGCTGCAAATACACCAGCGGGAGCGTCCGGCCGCGGTCCAACACAGACTCCGCGTCCTGGGTACGTCTGACGTATCTTTAGACACAGCGCCTGATAATAGTAGTGAATAGGGTCATGTTCAGTGCGCAAGCCACTTTATTACAGTTGGAGAGCAGAATTCCATTCCCGTTGCGCAGGTAGTTCCCCAGCTAGTCACTTCCTTGAAGACGACGTCACACTCTCTCTGGGCGTAAGCTTCGGGCGGCTCTTGTGCACCCATTCGCAGGTCGTGTCGTCTTTGCTCACGTAACTCCCGCAGGTCCAGCAAGTTGCCAAGCCGCTGCAGCCCCGGCCGTCGTCACTCCGTCCAAACGAGAAGAGGCTCACGTTGGTCGTCCGGCACCACAATGGAGGGACGCAAAGCTCGCAGCCTCCTTGGTGCACGCAAGACGAGGCTGAGCAGAGCTCCAAGCTCTTCTGACGCACATGTGCACTCCTTCGAGACAGGTGTCGCACCCCGATTCCTAGAGATCTGGTTGCACTGGCGGTCCTGTTGGTCCTCGGGGGCCGTCGAGGAGTGACGGAAAGCAGAATTCCATCCCTGTTGCGCAGGTAGTTCCCCAGCTAGTCACTTCCTTGAAGACGACGTCACACTCTCTCTGGGCGTAAGCCTCGGGCGGCTCTTGTGCACCCATTCCCAGGTCGTGTCGCCTTTGCTTACGTAACTCCCGCAGGTCCAGCAAGTCGCCGAGCCGCTGCAGCCCCGGCGTCGCTCCGTCCAAACGAGAAGAGGCTCACGTTGGTCGTCCGGCACCACAATGGGGGGACGCAAAGCTCGCAGCCTCCTTGGTGCACGCAAGACAAGGCTGAGCAGAGCTCCAAGCTCTTCTCACGCACATGTGCACTCCTACGAGACAGGTGTCGCACCCCGATTCCTAAAGATGTGGTCGCACTGGCGGTCTTGTTGGTCCTCGGGGGCCGTCGAGGAGTGCTGGAAAGCAGAATTCCATCCCTGTTGCGCAGGTAGTTCCCCAGCTAGTCACTTCCTTGAAGACGACGTCACACTCTCTCCGGAAGCAAGCTTCGGGGGCTCTTGTGCACCCATTCGCACGTCGTGTCGCCTTTGCTCACGTAACTCCCGCAGGTCCAGCAAGTTGCCGAGCCGCTGCAGCCCCGGCGTCGCTCCGTCCAAACAAGAAGAGGCTCACGTTGGTCGTCCGGCACCACAATGGAGGGACGCAAAGCTCGCAGCCTCCTTGGTGCACGCAAGACGAGGCTGAGCAGAGCTCCAAGCTCTTCTCACGCACATGTTCACTCCTATGAGACAGGTGTCGCACCCCGATTCCTAGAGATGTGGTCGCACTGGTAGTCTTGTTTGTCCTCGGGGGCCGTCGAGGAGTGCCGGAAGGCAGAATTCCATCCCTGTTGCGCAGGTAGTTCCCCAGCTAGTCACTTGCGGGAAGACAACATCACACTCTCTCTGGAAGCAAGCTTCGGGAAGCTCTTGTGCACCCATTCGCAGGTCGTGTCGCCTTTGCTCACGTAGCTCTCCCGCAGGTGGCAGGGCAGCGAGCTCACACGAGCCTTATTCGTCCCCCAATTGAGGGTCATATGAGCTCTATAAACCAACCTTGCCATGTTGCTTGTCCATTTCTGGCTCCACTCTTGGCACTCTCTGTTTTTTAAGTCATCGTCCCTAGAGATTATATTACATGGAGCGTGCAGAGCTGTTTTGGGTGCAGTTTTCACGACAGAGCTGACACTTGAGTGAAAACGCCTTGTTGCTGCAGTGGAGCCGTAACCTTATCACTGTCCGCGAAAGATTACCAACTTCGTCAAGAACTGTCGGACGGTGCGACCTCTTTCTGCGGCACTCTGCTGACGGCACATGTGGTGGATTCGCAGCTTGAAGAAGTATTCCAGCATTGTCTTGACCATAATTGCGCAGTGGGACTGGTTGTCGATTGTTTGTGCCAAGAAGAGGTGGTCAAACCTCTTAAACAGCGGGGTCATGAAGATGATGGTCATTGCCTCTGTCTGCAGTCTTTGCAGCCAGTTTCGACCTCCTTTGGCCGCCTTGTCAAAGTGCCTACGAAGCACCTTCTCCGCTATCTTGCACAGGCCCAGGATGTCCTGTGAGGGGCTGTGGAGCCCACCAGCATCTTTGATTAGTATAAGGTCGCACTTGGCTCTTGTAAGAAGTGCGATCTTGGAGCACTCTGGGCACTTGGTCACTTTTGCAAAGTTGACTGCCACGTTTCCAGCAATGTAGTCTACAACACATTCGGCGAATTCTGAAAGCGGCCTGTAGGAGACAGTGCTGCTGGCCTCTTCGCCTCTTGCATCCTCAGCCCTTCTCTGATCTTGCTGGTGCTGTGCCGACGAGCTTACGAGAAGCGTCTCGGTGCCGTCCACCTGGCAGTTGCCGCAAGTTGAAGGCAGGACGTTGGCGAGCAAGCACTTTCTATATGCTGACCGAAACTCTAGCGCTGTGGGGTTGTTGTTGTTACCCGTCCTGTTGCGTACAGTGGCAAAAAAGAGCTCAAGGTGGTCCTGACTGAGCTTTCGCGTCAGCAGGCACCTGAGCGGCGGACTGGGGCTCCAGACCAGGTCTTCTGCCAGACCTTTGATGGAATCAAGGACAAGTAGGAAACCGAGGACTGGAGTCTTCCTTGCCCCTTGGCTCAACGGCTTGCCCGTTGCGTCTTTCAGGGCTCGAAGGTAGCGTGAAGCTTGCTCAATCCTTTCCAGAATGGTGACTTGATTGCTGGCACGAATGGGACATTTGCTTCCACGACCAAGTGGATGACATGAGTTCGTCAGGTCGAATATGTCGTCGACTGCTGCGGCAAACTTGGCAGTCGCCTCAGCACCCTCGAAGCCTTGGATACCCTTTTCCTTACAAAACAGCAAGGCGCAGCTGACGGACCGGCTCAAGGTTTGGGCTGCCAGTGACACCTTCATCTTCTGCCTCTCGAAGTCAATGTGCTGCTTTCGGAGCTTGTTGGCTGCATGAAGGCCTTCTTGCTGCTGCAGGTTGTCCAAGGCCGCAAGGTACCGCCAGGCCACGATCCTACCTGCCCCATCCCTGATGAACCCTTTCTCGGCCAGCAGGTTGCGCATTAGCTTTAGCATATGGCAGGCGTCCAAGACAGCGTGGACCCTGCTGGTGGGGTCCGATGGATGCGCGAACCAGCTCTTCATCGGCTGAGCGAAGCGTACTCCGAGCGCTGTGAGCATGGAAATGTTGCAGTTTGTCCCGTCACAGGTCACACTTATACACTTTGCTCCAGCATCCTTCAGTTTTATGATGTACTCCCGTACTAGGTTGGCTCGAGCGTTGCCGTCCAGGCCATCGATGAGGGCGTAGCCCAGAGGGATCTTCCAGTTTCGGTTGACTGCCACCGCCAAAAATACAAGTGCGTGCTTTGCAAAGGTGACGCAGTCGTTGCGGATGATGCCGTGACCCAGGTCACAGTACCCGACGACTTCTTTACCATCCCAGTCTGTTTGTCTTTTTATTCCCATCTCGTCGACCATCAGGCTGACGAAAAGAGGTCCCTTTTGGGCTTCCTGTGCAACTTTGTCAAACGACTGCTGGGTGAATCCTGGTCGTGCATCAACCACCGCCGCCCATTTCCGCAGAGTGCTTGGGTGTGGTAGCTTGACATGCTTTCGCAGAAAGCTGTATGCCTTTGCCGAGTAAAAATGGAGCGTGAGGGCAAACTTGCGCACATCCTCTGTACATGCGTTTTTGTTGTGCCTGACTCTTTTTAAGACAAGGTTGCGCATTGTGTTGGTGAATGCATTGTCAAGTATGTCAACCGCTGGCTTAGGAAGTCGTGTCCTCAGTTCACGGAGCAGCGTGTTCAGCTTCCTAATCCTGGCCGTCTTCCGATTGATCTTCTTCTTTGCCTGTTTCAACAGTTTCCTCGCTTTCTGCAGCTTGTGCCTACTCATGGCCAGAACCCTGTGCAGTCGTGGCGACACAGCTGCGTACGAGTGGTCACCGGAGGAAGTGTTGCGTCGCATGAACACAGCTTCAGGGGAGTCTCTGACGTCGTAGCCTGAGAGGGGAAGTAACCAGCTCTACACTGCTTCCAGAACCAGTGGCAGCTTGGGCCTCTCCTGGGATTGGCTGATCAGTCGTCGATCCAGGCTGCCTCTCTGGAGGGGGAGACCTGTCAGCAGAACAACAAGCAGTGACATTCAGGACTGCCCGTATTCCACAAGACTGTGTGCCAGGGCAGGTTATACAGTGCAGTGTGATATGTGACCACACCTTTTATGCGTGGGCCATAAGTGGCACTGACCCACAAAAAGTGGGTGCTGGGAGTTCTGGCTTATGAATAGGGTTCCATGTTTTGGGTATTTTTAATGCGTGAGCGTTACCTGGCTCAGTGAGCGAAAAAAGTGCCGTCATCAAAGGGTGCAGCCAAAAGCCGTAACCAAAAGTTGTGTCCAAAAGCCGTGACCAATGCAACGCAATCCAAGGGAAAAGAAAAACTAAAGAAAATACAAGAAAAACAAACATCTTTGCTCACATTATCTTTTTGGTCACGTGACTTATTAACCACGTGATCAAACAAAAAATAAACCGAGAAATAAATTATCCCCTGCCCAGTTTCGAACCTAGGCTCTCATGATCGTAGAACTAGTGTGCTATTCGTTGCTTCAACCTAGCTCATTGACGTCAATGTAACTCGGCCAAAGGTAATGCTCATGCATTCTCACATCATGAAAGAAAGCTTAGGTGCCCTCGTAGTTTTATTTTTTTTTTCAAATTGGGGGTGAATTTTTGGTGTTTATTTGTTCTCTCGAATTTTGATTTTTGGTGTGTCTATTTTTGATATCGACCAAAAATCGGGGTTTAGTGATGCTTATGTGGTAAAAGCAAATGCATATCCGTGGCGTTTCTAGGAGATGCAACATATATGCACTATTCATTGCTAAATGGAGCACATAAAAACAATTTCCAAAGAAAGCGAGCAGCCTCGCGGACATTTCAGTGCAGTTGGTTTTCTGGTTCAACACAAGTACAGTTGTTTATAAAGGTTCCTTGCCGTGAAAGTGCAATTTCTCTTCAAAGCAAGGTCAATTCGGGTTCTTTCGGTTTTTGCAGATTTCAAGGAAAATCGCTCGGAGGTCATATTTTTATGTATATCGGTGTATACCGAAAACATGGAAGCCACTTATGATTGAATGATTGTAAAAAGCATACTGCATGCCATGGAAATATTATAATGGTGGTGGTTGAAGGTGTTGCAAAGAACCTGAATGTTTTACTGAAACCTATCAACTTGATCCCAAAGATGCCACTTTTCTAGTGATTCGTTCACCACCACTTTCAGATACAAAAACACACCTTTGCGAATTGTGCAACTAGTCGCCCGAAGTACCTGAAGACTGGAATCTGCATCATGTGTAATTTTACCTTGTCATTGTTGTACTGACATTTTCTTTCTTTGTGTGCAGTGGTGTCAAGTGCAAACAGTGAGCATGCTAGTTTATTAGAGCTCCATGGAACCCATCCCCCTCATGTGATGCATGTGCAACAATGATTTTGAGGCAAATAAACAAATTGTGATCTGCTGCAATGAAACTTGCTCTATTCATACCTATGCCTGTGCTTCGGTCGCTGGCACAGAAGGAAGGCCTCGTCAGACTGCGATCTTGATCGCTTCCGAGGTGACCGTTTCGTCTTGCTTGCTGGAGAGCTGAACACCGTTGGCACACTTCCTTGCCTGAGGTACGTCCTATTGTTCAGCTGGTAGAGGCAGTCGTCCGCAAAGTGCAGTGAGCACAACTTGGACCATCTACTGAGCTTCCAGTCTCGGCAGGGCAGCTTCTCCATCCATGCCTTGAGGAGTTCCGGATCATTCAGTGGGAACCTGTGATAGTATAAAAAAGCAATTGTGAAAGCTTTTTTTTTTTTTTGCATGCAAAAAGAAATGTACCAAGCCATCTGGTGCTGGTGAAGACTGTTTTAGGCACATTCCAAGTGCATAAATGAACAAGAATCTGGTATCTTGCAGACTGACCATTTTTTCGAGTCACTCTGAGGAACAGTAGGTTAAGGTATGTGCTCATTTATTCAAATCGCCCTGCTCTCGAAAACTAGCAATAACAATGCCATACTTCTGTAGGGAATCACATTTCCTCCTGCGGGAGGCATGAATCTAAGTGAAGTTTTGGCAGTGGGATCAGCTTACAAGCTGCTTTCCTCGTAGAGCACTATATATGTGCGCGGGGAGGCGAGCCACGGATCTTTAGCGTTAAACAGTCTCAACATGTTTCTATGGCCAGCAAAGCGAACGGTGTGACCAGGTTGACTTCAACAACTAAGAGACTTACCTATGGTACGAGATCCCCAAGTCCTGGCTACCCCTGTTGGCACAACCAATATCGGCGCAGGTACTCGGCATGGTCCTGTTTTTAGGGTCGTTTGATTATTTTTCTCGGTTAGCAAAGTGGCGGAGCAAGACGAGCTGTCGAAATCTGAACCGAAAAGACGCGCGCCAAAAGTTGTCTGCTATGTTTACGAACCGTAAATACAACAGTGATCAAATGGTTTGAACAGTTCAGATTATTTGTAAAAATCCATTTTTACCGCAGAAAAAACAAAATTCAAGGGTGTTGGGGATTGTAAACGAAATTCAGAAGGCGCTAAAGCGACGGAGAAAGAGCAGACGATTTTTGTGCGCGCTCAAAGTTTTTGTAGCGCAGAGGCACGCGACGCTGAACGACGTCGCTTTTCCGCCTTCTGCACTTTTGAAATCCATTTTTACCGCAGAAAAAACAAAATTAAGGATATTCGGGGATTGTAATACAAAATTGCAGAAGGCGGAAAAATGACGTCGTTCAGCGTCGCGTGCCTCTGCGCTACAAAAACTTTGAGCGCGCACAAAAATCGTCTGCTCTTTCTCCGTCGCTTTAGCGCCTTCTGAATTTCGTTTACAATCCCCAACACCCTTGAATTTTGTTTTTTCTGCGGTAAAAATGGATTTTTACAAATAATCTGAACTGTTCAAACCATTTGATCACTGTTGTATTTACGGTTCGTAAACATAGCAGACAACTTTTGGCGCGCGTCTTTTCGGTTCAGATTCGACAGCTCGTCGTGATACGACGACTTTGCACACCGAGTACAATACTCATCCACGATCCTGAAACAGGACCATGCCGAGTATGCTGAACACACGATCCTGGTGTGCTCTACAGGCGCAGCCAGACTTGGAGATCTCGCACATAGGTAAGTCTCGAGCTGTGTGTGCAAGCCAACCTGTTTACACTGATCGCTCTCGGTGCCATAGGAATAACATATTGATGAACTGATTAACGCTACAGTGGTCTGCGATAGGCTCAGCCTCCACTGTGAGCAACTATGGTTGAGCATCACGTGAAAGCATGCTTGCAGCTGATCTGACTGCCAAAACTCAGCTTAGATGCATGTCATAACGCAGGATGAAATTTGATTCGTTTATTGAGTATGGCATTGTCACTAGCTAGTCTTGACAACAATTGCTAGGAAGTTCATAGAGTGGACTCTCTTCGTCTAGCCTGATAGGATCGACCGAGATGGTAATAAAAACGTGACAAACAGACTGGGATGGTAAAGAAGTCGTCGGGTACTGTGACCTGGGTCACGGCATCATCCGCAACGACTGCGTCACCTTTGCAAAGCACGCACTTGTATTTTTGGCGGTGGCAGTCAACCGAAACTGGAAGATCCCTCTGGGCTACGCCCTCATCGATGGCCTGGACGGCAACGCTCGAGCCAACCTAGTACGGGAGTACATCATAAAACTGAAGGATGCTGGAGCAAAGTGTATAAGTGTGACCTGTGACGGGACAAACTGCAACATTTCCATGCTCACAGCGCTCGGAGTACGCTTCGCTCAGCCGATGAAGAGCTGGTTCGCGCATCCATCGGACCCCACCAGCAGGGTCCACGCTGTCTTGGACGCCTGCCATATGCTAAAGCTAATGCGCAACCTGCTGGCCGAGAAAGGGTTCATCAGGGATGGGGCAGGTAGGATCGTGGCCTGGCGGTACCTTGCGGCCTTGGACAACCTGCAGCAGCAAGAAGGCCTTCATGCAGCCAACAAGCTCCGAAAGCAGCACATTGACTTCGAGAGGCAGAAGATGAAGGTGTCACTGGCAGCCCAAACCTTGAGCCGGTCCGTCAGCTGCGCCTTGCTGTTTTGTAAGGAAAAGGGTATCCAAGGCTTCGAGGGTGCTGAGGCGACTGCCAAGTTTGCCGCAGCAGTCGACGACATATTCGACCTGACGAACTCATGTCATCCACTTGGTCGTGGAAGCAAATGTCCCATTCGTGCCAGCAATCAAGTCACCATTCTGGAAAGGATTGAGCAAGCTTCACGCTACCTTCGAGCCCTGAAAGACGCAACGGGCAAGCCGTTGAGCCAAGGGGCAAGGAAGACTCCAGTCCTCGGTTTCCTACTTGTCCTTGATTCCATCAAAGGTCTGGCAGAAGACCTGGTCTGGAGCCCCAGTCCGCCGCTCAGGTGCCTGCTGACGCGAAAGCTCAGTCAGGACCACCTTGAGCTCTTTTTTGCCACTGTACGCAACAGGACGGGTAACAACAACAACCCCACAGCGCTAGAGTTTCGGTCAGCATATAGAAAGTGCTTGCTCGCCAACGTCCTGCCTTCAACTTGCGGCAACTGCCAGGTGGACGGCACCGAGACGCTTCTCGTAAGCTCGTCGGCACAGCACCAGCAAGATCAGAGAAGGGCTGAGGATGCAAGAGGCGAAGAGGCCAGCAGCACTGTCTCCTACAGGCCGCTTTCAGAATTCGCCGAATGTGTTGTAGACTACATTGCTGGAAACGTGGCAGTCAACTTTGCAAAAGTGACCAAGTGCCCAGAGTGCTCCAAGATCGCACTTCTTACAAGAGCCAAGTGCGACCTTATACTAATCAAAGATGCTGGTGGGCTCCACAGCCCCTCACAGGACATCCTGGGCCTGTGCAAGATAGCGGAGAAGGTGCTTCGTAGGCACTTTGACAAGGCGGCCAAAGGAGGTCGAAACTGGCTGCAAAGACTGCAGACAGAGGCAATGACCATCATCTTCATGACCCCGCTGTTTAAGAGGTTTGACCACCTCTTCTTGGCACAAACAATCGACAACCAGTCCCACTGCGCAATTATGGTCAAGACAATGCTGGAATACTTCTTCAAGCTGCGAATCCACCACATGTGCCGTCAGCAGAGTGCCGCAGAAAGAGGTCGCACCGTCCGACAGTTCTTGACGAAGTTGGTAATCTTTCGCGGACAGTGATAAGGTTACGGCTCCACTGCAGCAACAAGGCGTTTTCACTCAAGTGTCAGCTCTGTCGTGAAAACTGCACCCAAAACAGCTCTGCACGCTCCATGTAATATAATCTCTAGGGACGATGACTTAAAAAACAGAGAGTGCCAAGAGTGGAGCCAGAAATGGACAAGCAACATGGCAAGGTTGGTTTATAGAGCTCATATGACCCTCAATTGGGGGACGAATAAGGCTCGTGTGAGCTCGCTGCCCTGCCACCTGCGGGAGAGCTACGTGAGCAAAGGCGACACGACCTGCGAATGGGTGCACAAGAGCTTCCCGAAGCTTGCTTCCAGAGAGAGTGTGATGTTGTCTTCCCGCAAGTGACTAGCTGGGGAACTACCTGCGCAACAGGGATGGAATTCTGCCTTCCGGCACTCCTCGACGGCCCCCGAGGACAAACAAGACTACCAGTGCGACCACATCTCTAGGAATCGGGGTGCGACACCTGTCTCATAGGAGTGAACATGTGCGTGAGAAGAGCTTGGAGCTCTGCTCAGCCTCGTCTTGCGTGCACCAAGGAGGCTGCGAGCTTTGCGTCCCTCCATTGTGGTGCCGGACGACCAACGTGAGCCTCTTCTTGTTTGGACGGAGCGACGCCGGGGCTGCAGCGGCTCGGCAACTTGCTGGAC
The DNA here is from genome assembly GCA_037355805.1 of Ixodes ricinus. Taxonomy (NCBI): domain Eukaryota; kingdom Metazoa; phylum Arthropoda; class Arachnida; order Ixodida; family Ixodidae; genus Ixodes; species Ixodes ricinus. Next base: position 10,524 of record JAZHYW010002024.1, on the reverse strand, counting down.
CTGCGGGAGTTACGTGAGCAAAGGCGACACGACGTGCGAATGGGTGCACAAGAGCCCCCGAAGCTTGCTTCCGGAGAGAGTGTGACGTCGTCTTCAAGGAAGTGACTAGCTGGGGAACTACCTGCGCAACAGGGATGGAATTCTGCTTTCCAGCACTCCTCGACGGCCCCCGAGGACCAACAAGACCGCCAGTGCGACCACATCTCTAGGAATCGGGGTGCGACACCTGTCTCGTAGGAGTGCACATGTGCGTGAGAAGAGCTTGGAGCTCTGCTCAGCCTCGTCTTGCGTGCACCAAGGAGGCTGCGAGCTTTGCGTCCCTCCATTGTGGTGCCGGACGACCAACGTGAGCCTCTTCTCGTTTGGACGGAGCGACGCCGGGGCTGCAGCGGCTCGGCAACTTGCTGGACCTGCGGGAGTTACGTGAGCAAAGGCGACACGACCTGCGAATGGGTGCACAAGAGCCCCCGAAGCTTGCTTCCGGAGAGAGTGTGACGTCGTCTTCAAGGAAGTGACTAGCTGGGGAACTACCTGCGCAACAGGGATGGAATTCTGCTTTCCAGCACTCCTCGACGGCCCCCGAGGACCAACAAGACCGCCAGTGCGACCACATCTCTAGGAATCGGGGTGCGACACCTGTCTCGTAGGAGTGCACATGTGCGTGAGAAGAGCTTGGAGCTCTGCTCAGCCTCGTCTTGCGTGCACCAAGGAGGCTGCGAGCTTTGCGTCCCTCCATTGTGGTGCCGGACGACCAACGTGAGCCTCTTCTTGTTTGGACGGAGCGACGCCGGGGCTGCAGCGGCTCGGCAACTTGCTGGACCTGCGGGAGTTACGTGAGCAAAGGCGACACGACGTGCGAATGGGTGCACAAGAGCCCCCCGAAGCTTACGTCCGGAGAGAGTGTGACGTCGTCTTCAAGGAAGTGACTAGCTGGGGAACTACCTGCGCAACAGGGATGGAATTCTGCTTTCCAGCACTCCTCGACGGCCCCCGAGGACCAACAAGACCGCCAGTGCGACCACATCTCTAGGAATCGGGGTGCGACACCTGTCTCGTAGGAGTGCACATGTGCGTGAGAAGAGCTTGGAGCTCTGCTCAGCCTTGTCTTGCGTGCACCAAGGAGGCTGCGAGCTTTGCGTCCCCCCATTGTGGTGCCGGACGACCAACGTGAGCCTCTTCTCGTTTGGACGGAGCGACGCCGGGGCTGCAGCGGCTCGGCGACTTGCTGGACCTGCGGGAGTTACGTAAGCAAAGGCGACACGACCTGGGAATGGGTGCACAAGAGCCGCCCGAGGCTTACGCCCAGAGAGAGTGTGACGTCGTCTTCAAGGAAGTGACTAGCTGGGGAACTACCTGCGCAACAGGGATGGAATTCTGCTTTCCGTCACTCCTCGACGGCCCCCGAGGACCAACAGGACCGCCAGTGCAACCAGATCTCTAGGAATCGGGGTGCGACACCTGTCTCGAAGGAGTGCACATGTGCGTCAGAAGAGCTTGGAGCTCTGCTCAGCCTCGTCTTGCGTGCACCAAGGAGGCTGCGAGCTTTGCGTCCCTCCATTGTGGTGCCGGACGACCAACGTGAGCCTCTTCTCGTTTGGACGGAGTGACGACGGCCGGGGCTGCAGCGGCTTGGCAACTTGCTGGACCTGCGGGAGTTACGTGAGCAAAGACGACACGACCTGCGAATGGGTGCACAAGAGCCGCCCGAAGCTTACGCCCAGAGAGAGTGTGACGTCGTCTTCAAGGAAGTGACTAGCTGGGGAACTACCTGCGCAACGGGAATGGAATTCTGCTCTCCAACTGTAATAAAGTGGCTTGCGCACTGAACATGACCCTATTCACTACTATTATCAGGCGCTGTGTCTAAAGATACGTCAGACGTACCCAGGACGCGGAGTCTGTGTTGGACCGCGGCCGGACGCTCCCGCTGGTGTATTTGCAGCAGTCCGAAAGCGTTCCACGCTTGTGCCTTATCGAACTTGTATATTTGGCTGACAGCCGCTTGGCCTGGAAGCCATGTGATACACGGGCGTGTGCCTGTCGTGTCTAAAAATGCATGGAGTGTCAAGAAAATCAAACATGGTATTACTGATTTCAAATTTCCCGACTTTTCCAGGTTTTTCCCTGACTCTTTTAATCAAATTCCTTGAGTTTTTGAGTCGAAGGATGACATTTCGGCAATGTCATTCAGCATGGCCGTGCCGACGAGCAACCGCCATGCCGCTTTCACTAGTCGTCTTCCCTTATTTAGCCCAGTTTTTCAATGATTCCCTGACTTTTCGAGATGATCCGAAATTCCCTAGGAACTCAAGGTTTTCCAGGTTGGTAGACACCTGTTGAAAGTTCGGCACGCGTTTACGGGGTTTAGTGATCGGGAAGCTGCTCGAAAACAATATAACTATAAGAGAAGCTGGTACAGTTCTGTGTACACGACTGTCAACCCATCACAGTAGGCACCCGGCAGGCGGGAGCCGCCGTCCGCCCGGAGTGACCGCCGTCGGTCTTTTTCACGTCACTACGGATCACGTAGTGACGTGGTCCGTAGTTAGCTCAGCACCGAGCAGTTCGGAGATTTTAACACTTCTCTCGGTGCCTCAAATGCGAATCTTGACCGTCGAGCTAAGAAAATTGTCCGGGCACGTACGCCGTACCGTTAGAACTCCGCGTTCTGGTTACGTCCTACGTACCTTTAGACTCCGCGTTCCGGATGCGTTCGAAGTATCCTTAGACACAGCGATTATCGAGGAGCTCCCGTGGTTAACGATTGCGGATATTTTAAACTCGACCGACCGAGCGATGTCCCCGAAGCAGCACCGGTCGGTAGTGATCCGAGCCCGTACGAGAAGCACGGGACCGAATCTGGCTTACCCTGAATGAAATAAAAACGAAAAGCCCCATTCCTTCGTACTTCACGTTATTCCTACGCGCGAGAGCACACAAAACCCTGAAAAACCGAATTCCGCACACGAAATCCACACACTCCGATCAACGCCCATTACGCTTCCGACTGGCACTGGGCGCTGCCATCTTTTCGTTGACGCCAGAGATTTGGTCTGGTTACGTCACAGATTTGGCCTGGTCACGTGTCTAGTGGTCAAAACTTTCAGCTGCGGCCCTCTACCTCGTTGGGGAGGAGGAAGCAGACGGAACAATGCTAAAGAGAAGGAGGTTTCCCCATCTTTTCTCCAGCGTTCCGTCTGCTTCCTCCTCCCCGGCTCATCTTACCGCTCATTCACACTGGAAGTAGATCCGCATTCGCAAAGCGGTTGCGAACGCGGTTGTATAAAGATCCAGTACAATTGCACGCGCACTTGATGTCACCGAGTGCGCGTGCGCTTTGCGAACGCGGATCCACTTCCAGTGTGAATGAGCGGTTACCCTCGCCCTACCTTCTTGAGTTGCCGAACGCAGTTGCCGCACCGCCGCTCGCCTCCCTTCCTCCTCCTCGCCCAAACTCCCGTCTTTGTCATCACTGAAAGCTGAACCAAAGTTGGGATGGTAAATGCTTAAGCTAGGTGGCTTAAAAAAGAAAAAAATTAAAGCGATAAAAAGAGAAGAGGGAACAACGCAAACTGCTATACTCCGTTTCACCTTATGTTGTACCGCAGCGAAGGCTAGAAGCGCGAGCTCATAGTGTTGGCAGCTACCCTTGGTGCACGAGAGCTTGTGCCACAGAGATGGGCCCTAGAGCAAGGAGCTCGCGCTTGTAGCCTTTCCTGCGGTACAACACAAGGTGAAACAGAGTATAGTGTCGCAAAACTATCGATAGTAAATCGTCGACAGTACCATTGATAGGTTAACGATAGTCCCGACTATCGATCGTTTTCTGACAGTCGATTAACGATAGTTTTCTGATAGTCGACTATCGATAGTACTATCCATAGCTTCCTGACAGTCTACTATCGATTAGGGGTGTCGCGAACCGGCCGAGGTTCGAGTTCGACCAGGTTCGACTTTTTCGAACTTTTCGTGGAAAATTCGACGAACCTTGTATCGAGGTTCGACTCGTGTGCGCATGCGCGACAGGCTGGCCAGTTGGCTTCGGATTGGTGATGGCTAAAGGGACGAAGGTAAAGACGTTTATTGGTTATTTCAGTTAATACAGTACAAAAACAAATAAGTTATTAACTTCTTCAGTGATTAGAATTGGTTTCTTTTAATTGCAACTGTTTATGAAATAAAATAACAATTTTACCAAAAAAAGCGCCTTGTCCCTGTCGTTTGTGTTATTTTCTATTGTCCCTGTCTGTTTGCGCTTTTAAACCTTATACCTACGATGGACCAACTAGCCCAAACCAAAGTTTTAATGAGTCATATTTCTTCTACTATGGGCCCTTTCCTATTAGCGCCTTGCTCACCTGTCGTTTGTGTTGCTATTTCTATTGTCCCTGTCTGTTTGCGCTTTTAAACCTTATACCGTACGATGGACCAACTAGCCCAAACCAAAGTTTTAATGACTCCAAACTTAGCCATGCTTGTATCAAGGTCTGGCCACACTGTCCACAAAGTCGAACCGGTCGAATCTGGTGAAAGTTCGAAAGTTCGTCGAACCGGTTTGACCCAGTCGAACCCCGAAAGTTCGACCTAAAAATCTGGTTCGACAAAAGTTCGCGACACCCTACTATCGATTGTTTTTGGATAGTCGGCTATCGATAGCTTTTGGATAGTCGACTATCGATAGTTTTTCGATAGTCTACTATCAATAGTACTATCGATAGTTTTTCGAGAGTCGACAATCGATAGTACTATCGATAGTTTTTCGATAGTTGACTATCGATGGATTTTCTGTAGTGACTATCGATAGTTTTGCACCACTAGTTTGTGTACAATGGCATTTATCATCTTTTTCTAGTCACTGAAAAACGAGACCATTTTTGTACGTACATTTTATTTTTTGGTACACTTTACTAGTCGATGCTTAGTAATGAAAGCTATTTGTATCTGTTCATATTTATACCCTCTTTGCAAGTAGGTTTTATCATGTTTCACACTGTCGGGTGCAGTTTTGCTTCACGTGTTTTGTGCAGTTTGCACGTAACTTTTGGGAGAAAATATTTAGAGCTAAAATATTTATTGAAACTACTACTAAGTTCACATGGAGTTGTCTATATGCCATACTAGTTTTGAAAACCAGGTGACATTTAGCCTCTATTTTAACATTCTTAAAATTCGTATGCTGTGCCCGACTTGCTCCAGGACCCAGCCTGCTCCAAACTGCAGGCTTTTGCACTGAAACGATGGTGAAAAACAAATCGTGGACTGCAAATGTTCAGGAGGGGAAATTGCGAAAACCACACAGTGTGCCGCGATTGACAGCGGCAGCTGCTGCCTTGCGGAAAGGCACGTTGAAGGAGATTTGCCTTTCTCCCCCAGTGTGCTGTACGTTGTTTGCAAGGGGTTCTTTGCTTTCAGTGGAACAGAACAATCTCTCCAGCCAGTTCGACTACGCTGCCGCAATGCATCGAGGGAACTTTGGTCTTTGTACACGTGCAACGTCGCTGGAGCTCTGGTCGTGTAGATGACAAGGTGGCACAAGCCCTTCGTGCACTGTTGTTTGCCTTCCATGAACTAAAGTTCTGATGGCATCGCACCTGTGCTGAACGCTTGGTGGAACGATTGTATGTGCTAAAAAAACACGGACTTCCTTTTTTTTTTTGGATTAAGGGTGTTCGACTCAGCACCTGCGGTGGAAGAAGCAAAAGTAAGTATGCGAGCTGCTGTGTAGCGGCAAAGAGCAGACGAGAACAGAACCTGGGCACTATACTCCGTTCACCCTTAAAAGGAGTACTCTGGCGATTTTTTTAAGCTACCCCAACTAACTATATTTTCAGAATCACCAGCCTTTCTTCTTTCCGGTATGCTGCTTAGTGCCGCGAAATTCAGAATAGTTGTGAAAATGATGCCATAACCAACACTCAAATATACCCATGCTTTTCGGTATGCAGGCTTGCAGGTCGAGCAGGCAGTCGAGAGGTGGACTATTTCAAGTATTTGTAGTTGGGAAAAGTGTTTACAGTCCAAAGAATGAACTTCTGCCTTCCCTGACGTCACTGTTTCATTCCCAGTAGAAACTTTAACTTAAAAAAATGTAGTAAGGACGAAAATTGTATGTTCAAAAACTTTGCGAAAGGAAAAGAAAAATTTTCAGCTATGTTTGTTGGTGTGTTTAGCAAATTTTCAGGCAGATCGGGGATTACAAAGAAAATGCCGGAATACTCCTTTAGGCCGAGAAAGTTTGCTTGTATCCCCCTAGCTACCTAGCCGCATTTATATCCGGACCATCGTTGATCCGAAAACTATGATTACTATAAGTGGGCTGTCTTTTGCACCAAGCATCTGAATACACTTGTGTAGTTTCATTGGTTTTAATTACGTCCAAATCTCCGCCTTCCCTAGGTTCACGGGGGAGAGATAGGAGGGCGTGGGGAAGGGTTAGGTCTATGCGTTTCAGTGCTCCGTCGCTCCGTCTGGACGTAATGCTATCCACAGCAAGAAAAAAAAGCTCCGCCCGTACTTTTAAAGGTACGGGAACCGAGCCAGCTGTACTCCGTTTGTTTGCAAATGCGATCAAAATGAAAGCTAAGAGCACAATGATTTTTTGTATTTTAACAGCGCTGGAAAGTGTGCACACGGCAATGACCATGAGAGACTAAGTTCCTGCATGTGGTTTTGGCTTTTTGCAATTTCTGCCATTCTCATCTTGATCATGACGTAGAAAACCCGATACTGGTAAAAGCAGGAAACTTGGTCTGAAGAAAGACGGGAAAAGAACATTCTTTTCCTCTGTCTTCTTCTTCGACCAGGTTTCCCTGCTTTTACCATAGTCTCGGGTTTTCTACATCATGATCAACATCCACCAGCTCGCCTGTGCACTCAATTTTTTTCATTCTCATCTTATCGGCAACTTTAGAGGTCAGGATGCAACGAAGGTGGGAAGTTGACGAAACTGTCAACAAAAACCTCTGTGGTCATCATGTTTTTTTGTTTTTCTTCTGAAAAGAATAAAACCCACATGCCTCTTGGGCTGCACAAACCAAATTCCCACGATGCATAGAAGAATACTTGGGGTGCCACATACTTGTGCAATCGTCTGCTGACGCTTCAGCCATTTCCTAGTACAATGGTTCGTGGGCAACAGATGTTATACGTAATACAACGTACGGCTGGGTCTTGTGACGTGTCGCGACACTGGGGTCACATGACATGGCACGCACAGCGGGTGCCCAAGTCATTTGCAATATGTTTTGCTTCTCGGAGTTTATTGGACACAATGGACACATTTTTTTTGTTTTTGGTATGTTTTAATTTGCCAGCAAACTGGACCGACACCTTTTGTCAATAGACCCGTTGCAAAACATGCATCACAGTTCATGGTGCCAAAAAGAATGGTAGGTACAGAACAGGTTGTAGCAGACGATGGAGGAAACGTTGGTAAAGACTGGCTATACGCCGTTCACCCTTGCTAGCTTCCGCAGTGCTCTGGTTGCACGTGTCTGCACGTTCAGACTTGGTGTTGGCAAGGGCGGAAAGCTTCTAGTCTCAGCTTAAGGGCAAACGGGGCATAGCAACTGTGCCAACCAGTGCTGCGGGATGGGCACGCCATTCCGTTCCGATTCCATTCCGGGGAACTGGAGCTTCCAACCATTCCTTTCAACTCCTCGGAATGAAAACACTGGGCCCATTCCCACTCCTGCAATGGCTTAACTCCACCATTCTATTCACTTAATTTCTAAACATGAAAAAAGGCAATTGACAGCCACATTGTGCTACTGGAAAGAAGCAGCACGAGCTGCCAACATTATCAAATCAGGCTACTACAAAAGTATGCAAAAGCATCCTCAAAGCATCCGTTCTACTAAGCTGAAATATAGTGCACGAAGCGCTCGTGACGTCAATCACGTGATCAAGCGTAAAAGTCGCAATAGACACCAAAAATTAAAACGACCCATTTTCTACACAAACGGACCGTATACTCTCCACAGATACAAGGTTGGCGTGTTTTTTGTTTGACAAGGCCTTAAAAATGTCTAGTTCATGCGTGGTGCAAGAAGAAAATATACACCTCGCTCTCTACTTTGAAGGTATACCTTGTTCTCTACCTAGTTGCTTAGCAGCAAGTAACATACACGCACTTAATAGATTTTTAGGTTATCGGCACAGATATACCTAGTTTCACCTTACAATGGACACTACGAGCTACACGAGCCAATCTCCTAGTTCGTAGCTGTCTCTTGACTTCATCGCTGCTCCACCCAACTGGAAGGACACAAGATGCCCTCCGAGCTATGAATTGGCTCCTGTGGCTCGTAGTGCCCTTTGCGGTCCATCGTAACGTGAAACAAAATACACAAGTACACGCCGACACCGATTAGTGCCGTCATAGACGTGAAATATAATTATTTTTTTCATTATTATTGAGATGTCTATGTGTCGTCAGACTGCACAACTGAACCGCTGAGGTCACCGCCGCCAATATTTAATTGACTCTGCCGCCACCCACAAGCCGCGGCTCATATTTGATTACCCGTTTTTAGTGAATCGGCACCCGCTACACAAGATTACGGTTCTATTCCGGCTTGGGTTCAATATCAAATGTTTGATTTTGCTTACAGTCTTGTCGTTTCTGGTTCGGTTCAACGTCCTGGTTAACAGCTACATGCTAATCGCGCATGACTACCACAGTCGCTTTGTCACGTCTCACGCACCAGGAATAACACCGTGTCCGTCTAGAACTATTCAGTTTTGGCTGCTTCACAAAGGGCGTGCCATTTTCATCCTCGAAAGTGCACAAGCCAGTGAGACAGTCAAGGTGTAGGTCACCTCCAGCGCAACGACGCTGTTCCAAGAGCCACTTATCATGCACATTACGAATTGAGCCATCAGCCTGTAGGCCTTAGATGAAAATTGACACAGTTTGCATAAGAACGAGCCCATTGCATTCCCACTTCATTCCGGGCTGAAGGCATACATAGACCCTTTGCAAAATTCTCAAAGAGCCCGCGCGACGAATAATGGGAGTCCTCGGTACGCCCCTTCCCAGCGTCCCTCCTCCCGCTACCACGTGACCACGTGGCATACGCAAGCAGGTGCAGGTTGCCACGGCAACAACTTTTGAAAAGCCGAGTCGGGCGAGCGACGAGCCAACGGCTGCCCTTTTCGTCCCTCTCCTTTGTACCGGCTCTGTCGTCCGCTGTACCAATGCTTTGTCGAACCTGGTCGAAACCTGCCACGATTGCGGTGCAAACTAAGTGGATTCGGTGACACTTCAATACGTGAAGGTAAGTTACGACGAATAACGTATTCAAATAAGTTCACCTGTCACGATGCCTTTATGCTGCCAGATACGGTACTCCGCCAACAGCACGTACGACGTTGGCGGATGGCTGCAACGGCTGCTAGCGGTAGCTGCCGGGACGCGCGCGCAGTCGCGGAGGCGCAACGAGAATGAGTGTGAACTGTACCGAGGGTTCCCAAAATTCCCTGCCGTCGTGGCGCTGCACGTCTTTGCAACAGGTCTATATTCCATTCTCATTCCGTTCCCCTTAGCGCTGCCGCCATTCCATTCCAGTCGTGAAAGTGGGGAATCATTCCGGAGTCATTCCGATTCCGGACTGGAAACTCCGCAACACTGGTGCCAACCTCTCGTCCTGGGATTTTGCAGGTCTATTGTTTTTTGACACACCAGTATCTATAATCTGTTATACCTTACAATGCACTGCAGTGGATGGTATGAGTCTTCGATCCACTTCTCCATGTGTTGCCTCCACCCAACATGTAGATAATGGAACATGCTTTGAGCTATGTGATTGGCTCCAATCTAGTTGTCAGCACTGGCTGTTTGCCTCAAAGTGCACAGCTATGGCCACCAGTGAACGCTCCCTGCAGGAGAAGCTCCGCTGTCAGGATGGATGTCATGCGAATGGGTCTTCATTTTCAGATGTTGGTGACAACTTTCACCATTGGAAAATGGCACGAGGAGGTACCGTTTTTACCAAAAGATGCCAATTTCGCCGGACCTCTTGCCACGCCTTTCTACGTGTGGAGGCGGTGGCTTTCCAGCTTGGTCGGAGTTTTTTTACGTCGCAACCGACCGTCTACCAGAGTAGTTGACGACACAAAAAAGCATCACCTAGCGCTCAATTTTTATACGTGCAGGTCTTTATTTGGTCTTAAGGCTGTCGGTGGACATGCTGACGGAGCCACTCGACTTGTTTCAGTGTTTCACCAACACCAGAAATGACACTAACAACTAAACATCTGCGTGTAAACAAATGGAGAAAGTGGCGGAAGCTGTTTATCAACTTGGCAAAAGATGACTTGCCGGAAAGAAAAGGGCGTTCTGTGGAACCAGGTCGCCGTCTACTTCCTTGTGCTGGCGCACTTTAGTAGTCTGAAGGTTGTAATATAATCTCTTGATTCTCTCAAGCACGTTGTGGCAACAAATCCAAACCCAGGGTTTAAATTCGTTGCTCCGCAATCTTCGCCTCCGACACTAGAAAAAAGTTGTTGCGACAAAAAAAAAAA
>JAZHYW010002022.1:0-10039 GCA_037355805.1 Ixodes ricinus | reverse complement strand
TGGAAGTACTGACACAGTGTTTATCACTTTCAACCTTTCCTCGACACTATTTATCCTAGGAAAAACTGTTGGGCCGATGTATCGGTTGTCTTTAGTCCACATTATAAGGACGTAACCTTCGACACCACGTCAGTCTGCGCAGCCTCGATTCTCTTAACTGCAGCAAGTACTTTCCCTATCTGCTCAATGTCGGTCCGTGGGCCCATGTTTCATTCCACATCACCCGACACAACTAAGAGGAGTTGACATACTGAAGGAACGTACGCGTGCGAGAGACAGTGAAATCAAGACACTTCAACCATGTGAGCAAATTGTCGTAGTTGCTCGACACCAAAACAAAGCTCTGATATTTTTCTACGAGAGCGTTTGACGTTTTTGAGGTAAACAACCTGAATGCACACGCAAATACGTGTGATGACACTGCTGTGGTGTTTAGCCCCGACTGACTCGAGAGTAGAAGATGCTTTAGTACACCCTAATCCGACGATGTTCCTACTTGCCAGGCGGTGTAGATGGAAGTGTCTAGGCCCGGTGCGGCGAGCAAAAACGGCACTGATGGCGAGTAATGCAACAAGGACAGATCAGTATTGTCGCCGGGAACATCGCGTGTGTCAGTCGGGAAAGCCAAGAAAAGTTTCGGTGCGACGATAGCTGAGAAAAACAACACCAAAATGTACAAGCGAATAGGTGTCATGGTCTCTGCTACGGTTTCCAGCCAGAAACGCATGGAAATATCCGTAGTTATCGAATTTACAGCACCCTGCCCTTTAGCGTTGACTCCGCCATCAAACTCAGTCCTTTTTGGTAACATTGTGCGCGTCTCATAGCTGCTGGTATAGCACGTGGTGCGCAAACCTTTCAGGCCCGCCACCCCCTCCCCTCCGATTCTACTTCGTGACCCGGCTTTCTGAGTCCCCCACGACTTCGAGCCGTCGTCTCGCGACCCCACTTTGCGCGTCTCTGTTATATAGCGGCCACATAGACTATAGGAGCAATTGAACCAAACGCAGAACAACTTCCAGAATCTTGCATTTTAGTTATTCTGGTTCAAAGAATGTATCCTTTTCGAACGACTGTTCACGTGTTTCCTTCCTGCATTCCACCAGTTTAGCCCAGTTAGTTTTACGTCAAGTAAACTTTCGTCCTAGTTACAGAAAGAAAAAAGCGTAACAAAACGACGTGAGCTTCTGTCCGGGTACGCACAAAAATGGGTGAGATATTGTCCGGTGAGCTATTGTACGGTCACCAAGCAAAGACACGTCCGCTGATTTTTGCGATGTCGCCACGGGGTTGCGTCGTTTTCAAAAGCATGTATGACGAAAAAGAGCGAGGTCCAGATATAACCATAATGTAATACAGAATTGACCTTTTTCAGAGATCGCTAGGCGCATGCGCCGACTCTGGAGAGAGGGGAGGAAAGGGAAAGGCGGCATTTGTGGTGGCTCTCTCTGTCCGGCTCGGTTGCTCGGACAGTGCTTGGTTAGGCTCGATTCCTCCGCGTTTCTCGCGGCTATAGGCTTCATAGTCGTCAAGCCACCACCATGCGGGTATAGGTTGCACAAATAACAAAAAAATGGTTAAATCGCAAGATTTTATGGAGTTTCAGCAGCATTTTGCGGGTGGTGCACGAGAGCACCCGATGTCAAACACCCCACCCTTTTTTGCCCTGCTTTCAAAAGCCTGGGACGCCATCTCCCGTGTTGGAGTGGCTGGGACGTTCTTGCTTTTTAACTAAACACACAGTAAATGTGAACATGATGGTAAACCTGAAACTGGTTAGGAAAACGAAAATGTAAAAGGAGACAGAAAAAGAACAGGCAACGTCTCTTGAGACGTTGCCTGTTCTTCCTTTGCGTTTTCCTTTTCCTACCCCAGTCTCAAGGTTTAATAACTGAAAAACAAGTGTATTGATGAAAAGATACGAATACATGAAGGGATAAAACATCAAGGAAGCACTACTTGAGAGAAGTGCTGTTTCCACCCTGTCCTCCCATGTTCTCTCCTTCCCATGTATCCGTATATCAAGTTTACCATCATCTTCAACTTACACCAGTTCGCCTGCACTCTGCCTATATTTCGGTTAACAGTGGTATCGGCACGCGGTTGTGAGACGTAATCACGCCATGCGCCGGTTCTCAAGTAAAGAATAAACAAAGACAAAGCTTTCCGTTCCTTTTCAAAGCGTGCGCTATACACGTTCGCGTCTAGACATGTTAAGTAGAGAAGAGAAAACACGTCACTAACAAAGCATTTAAAGCGCGGCGAAACGAATTTAAGCCTCACGGAGACAGAACCCCGATGGAATGCCTTGGCAACCAACCGTAAACTCCCTGTTTGCTGGGCCCACTTTGTCGAAACTTCGCAAACGTGCCGAGGTAGAAGAGAGATTGTATCTAACATCCGTTCCTTAAAGTTTTAAAAGAGTGCATGAGCGAAGCCTTTGCGATATCAAGACCGCCCGGATTTCACTACCGTCCGAGTTTGTTTACACATTCCCGAATACGGCGATACCCCGTGCGCTCGCGCGGCACACAGGACGCGAAGTGACGGACTCAATAAGCTTGAATAACTTAAATAAGCGATCAAGGAGAGACCAAAATCAGCTGTTGGTAGTGGCCGGGCCTCATAAATGGAGCTCACAAGCCCCGCACAAGATGGATGGTTGGGTCGGTATCTAAACTGGTCACCATTACTTTCCTCACATAACACTCTGCGACTCTGCCTTGAAAGCCGACTCCCTCATTAGTTGCATGCAAGACGCGACACCGAAGTGACGATTAAGTGACTCCGCAGTCGATGGTAGGAACCGATGCGGCGTCGGCGAGGGTCTGTCCATCCTTGCAGGTATAAAAAAGAACGAGATCCTCTGCTGCGTCGGCGGTCTGTCCATCCTTGAAAGGTATAAAAAAGAACGAGATCCTCTGTATCGTAAACAGTGGCTTTTGTTGTTCCTCCAGGGGCCCTAATCTAGACACTTGGCGAAAAATTCGGCGAGAAAATCGGCGGCTGCGATTGGCCGATGTCGCACTTGACTTTGGCGCCTGCCAATTACAGCCGCCGTATTTCTCGCCGACTTTTTCGCCAAGTGTTCAGATCAGGGCCCCAGTCGTCCTCAGCCATTTCGAAGAAAATATGCAAGCGAAACGAGGACAGGAATACACGTTCAGAATGGTGAAAGACGGAACAACGCCTCCAGAGAACACAGGTAAACACATGGACCTGGAGACACGCCAGGCCTGGCGTGGACGACGGAGACACGGTCCCGGAGCCACCAAAAGTGTTTCAAGCAATCCCCGCGAGAGGGCGCCAAGGTCGTGGCCAAACTATGAAAAATGTCAATTACTATTGAGGCGTGCAGCTGAAGTCTAATCTAATATAAAACAAAAGAGCGTATTACAGGCCCTCATCTGCGCCGAAAGTTTACATTGCATACGTTAAAAAGGTATTGTTTTCTAGACATACTAATTCGATGATTTTTAGGAGTGTTAAGAACAGCGTTCTTCCACAGTCCAAAATTATTTATAACACGCAGAACAAGAAAGAAGAGCTTCATCACAATTCAAAATGTTCGTATGAATAGAATATAAAACAATGTCATTTCTGTGTGAGAGAGGAAGAACGGGTGAGAGATAAACACAGTAAGAGAAACAAATGAGGCCTTCACCAGGCTCCCTTTACAAACAATCGAAACCTCAAGACAAAGAGAGGAGTTTTTATTATTTCTCTATACATTAAGTTTAACAGTGCAGGTTTCATTTTCTCGTTTACCCCGTGCACATTCATTGGAAAATGTTCCAAGAACTGTACAACACAAAAAAGATAAAAAAACAAGCCCTCTCCTCTGCTTTCATCTCTACTGCTCCGTCAAAGCGAAGCAGCACGGTTTTAACGAAATTGAACAGGGAGATTACTCTCGGAGAAGCGTAACAGATAAAAATAAGCGCAGTCGCTTTCCTAATTCACCTAAAGGTTTGTGATAGACGACTAATAAAACAAAGAACCGCCTTTGTATGAGGGTAGATAGGGTGCATGTTCATTAGGTAGACCCTACTACGACCGAGCAGGCATGGTAGTGCCACGTAGAAATACGAGCCTTTTGTGCAATACGAACAAAGAATTCATTGAAAAGAATGCGGATCCATTCCAATGCTTGTCTTTGCAGGAAGACAAAAGCGGGCGTTGGGAAATTCGTCTCTTTTGCCTGCGTGCCGTGGTGCTCTGCTTACCCTAGGACAATTTGCGGCGGTAGTCTTTGAATGGACGATAGCTCAATCTTCGTTGTAGAGCGTCTACGACCGAGATTTTTTGCGTCGCTGATATCGATTTTAGGGTTGCTTTGTTGTATCTGGTTCGCCAAAGTTTAGCTCGGGTTTTATTACCATGACGACTTTTTTGTTTGGTTTATATGTTTTACTAGATGAGGCGTAAAGTAAACATGTATTAAATCGTGCAGACGGTTGTAAGCGAAATGCAAGCGTTTCTGGGGCTAGAGTAACCAAAATGGCGTAACCGGAGTAGCGACATATTTTTTCTTTCACTGCCAGGCCTCCATTGGCGGAAAAGGTGCGACATTCGCCAAACATGCTGAAAGCGCTTGCGGGGTAGCAGCCTTGCTGCCAGGATTGGGTCAGGTCGTATTTTTCGCTCCGTCTTTGCGAAATGTTGTTCTTGCACCGAGGAACGACGAGCATGAGGATTCCTGAAATTTTCTACACCGTGCGTGCCGTTTTAATATGTGTTAGGTGTGTTGTTTTAACAAATGAAGCGCTGTTTGAAAAGGGCCGTGAACTAGGCGGGTTTGAAACTGCGTTTTGAAACGACATGGCGACAACGACAACGCAGCGCCCGCGCGCCCGCTTCTGAGGGACCTTAGAGACACACGACATCGCGTCGACATCGCGTCGCGCCCGTCGCGTCTCCTGTAAGAGCGACAGTCGCATCCCGCAATACTTCTCAGCCTCAAATTTGAGACAGTTGTGATACTCTGCAACGCAAGCGGACCGTAAACGCGGAATGCTGATGCGGAACAATGTGCTATGCATCCCTGCCAGTATAGGAAATGCTAGTCAAATCCTTTGGCATACCAAAAGTAGAAAAAACAAAACGAAGCGGAACGACAGTTTTCAATTAACAACCGTATTTTGGAAGGAATCATGCATAGAGGAGTTGGGTGTCACGTGTCTCAATATATCACTCAGATTAACTTCTATTCCAAGGGAGCTGACAGAAACTTTTCAGCAAGCGCATATCCCAGCGGTAGATGAGTGGAGATTTCTGGAATGAAAAGTACAATATTCTAATTACATGACTTATGAGCAACAAGAAACAAAATTAACTGCATTAGAATGCGTGTATTTATTATTGCGATTTATTATTTTATTGCAGTAAACAGAGTATGATTAGATAAAATGTTTTTTCCTGACAGAAAACTAGTTTGTAACGTTACTTTTACAAGGAGAGAAACTTCGGGACCGTGTAATAAGCTGTATATTCTGTGAGATAATTCCGTATTTCTTAAGCGTCGTTGAGAAGCCGCATTTTAACGCATCACGTTGTTGCTTGCTCCGTGATTAACAGAAGCTAAACGAATATAAAAATAAATAAGAAGTGAATATAAATGCACCGCCATGGAGTATGAAAACCTTGTATTGTAATGATTTTGCATTTCATTTCGCGTAATGTTTTTTCGAATTTAATTGGAAGCTTTAAACAAGACCCGCCAGCTTCAGTTCTATCGTCGTCTATATGCGATTCATAAGTTGAAAAATAACCAAAAATAATTTTCATGCCGTCTTTGTCTCAAACAAAGTTAATATCTGTGCATTCAACATCAACTTGTAATTAATGTGGGGTTGTCTCGATATAAACATAATCTCTGTAAAAACTTGTTTTTAATTTTTGTTTTGTTTTTCACGGAGAAAAATATGGATTTTCTGCTTTGCAATATGATGATTTACGTCCCACATTTTGTTTTTAGGAACAAGTAATCGCGACGATGCTTACTGTCTTGAACAGCCTACACTCTACCTCAACGCCAATGTGTGTTTTCTCCTCTTTTTTTTCACTTTCACGTTATTTCTTGTTGTCTCACAGGTGGGTCTCAAGGTCGCCTTCCTTGCCGGGTGCGATTTCCGTGTTGACTCGTAAATTCCGCAGTAATCTTTATTATATATTATATTAAGATTCTCCAGTATCGCTTCTTTCATTCTCGTACACATTGTACTACCAGTGCAACCCATGCGGAGAGCAAGTCGCCTGCTTCTTATGCAGGAGTTCTGATGACGTCAGAACGACGCCGTGCTCCGATTCGCTTTGATTGCAAGGATAGTGGGTAGATCTCAAGGCTGAATGCCTTCAGGTGTACGCACCATTTTTTTTTTCACTCAGCCAATAAGAGCTCGGCGTTCTGACATCATCACAACCCCTGTGCAAGATGCAGGAGAACTTGCACTCCGCATAGTTGCCGACAACTTAAGAAACGTCGGGCGTGGAGTGTTCCACAAATATTATTATCGCTTCGCGGCCAATGAGATAGCGTCATTGGCCTATAAGAACGCCTGAAAGCGTAAAACAAATTAAGAAACGTCAAGATAACACTCCGCGCCCTACGCTTCTTAAGATCTGCGTGACTACAGAGTAAAAACAATGCGTTTTTTTGTGTGATATAGGCGTAGTTACAGCCTCCTACTCCCCGCTTTATTTCCGTAGCTCATTGACTTTTAACGAGCCATCTTTAGGAAGACACGAGCTGTCTTATTTAAGATTGCGTGAGTTTGTCCTAGGCGTTCATAAAGGAACACATCGCATATTTAAAAAAAATGTTCTAGATTAGATGACCTTGGTCAGGGCTCAAAGAGGAGACAGATGAACGCATAACCTATCCCTGGCGACCCTGTACCCTCCATGTTCTCTTCCCGACATATTGCATCTGGCCCAAGAGTCGTTAGCATCGATCCGAACGGAAGCCGGAGAAACGTTCGCGAAGAAAGGTCGATGCCGCGTAATGCCCCCCACCCTCCTACCCACCCATTTCCCCCTCCGACATCTGCATCGACACAACGCTTTAGCTTTGACCGGTTTTCCCTTTGCTAAAGATAAGAGAACAAAAAATTGAATATCCGCAAAACTTCTACCGAGCCAGCGAGTACGTGAGATTACAGCCGCCGTCAGTAGATAAGGGAGGAGTGCTTTGCGTTTTGGAAACTTCGCTCGTCTCCAAAACGAGGTTTGAGCGTTCCCCAACTTGGGAACTTTGCGTACGTCCCCGCAGAGGAGCTGGCGGTGGCGTCACAGTAAGCCATTGCTTACGATCGCTTACTTTCAAGCGAGATACTTTTTTGAGGCAGTTGTGGATGCACGTTACGGTGCCAGAAGGCTCTTTCACGTCTCTCTATGCAGCAGTCGGTGCCGTCTCAACTACGAGAGAAGTAAACAAAAAATGTTATACTAAAAGCAACTGAATATGTTGCATGCCGTGCGCGCGTAACTTTGAAGTTTGTTGGGCAACTCCTTGCAAAGAAGTGCATCAGCGTTACGACACATAAACTTTTTGGTTTCCCTAATTTTGAATTTTCTTCGACTGTTTCCTCTCTTCAACCTTTTTATCTAAAAAATATGCAATTCAGTGGCAGAACTTTCTTTGCGCATTTCTATAGAAAACTGAAGATATTTTTCATTTTCATTTTTGTTACAATTTTTGCCCGAGTTAGATCAATCAATAGGTAGGCGGAGAATACTGCTGGGATTGCACTCACAGCTGACTAAAATTTCTAAGTTATTTGCCTGCTGCAGCTTCTGGCTATTACAGGAAAATTTAAGTCAATTATAAAGAGAGAATCTCGACATAACATTTTTCTGGTAAACGCACACCCAAGATTCAGCAACTTTGGTTTTACAGCGTTAACATCCCATATCCTGTTTTGGTGATGATTAAATATTCCTTGATGATTTATTTACGGCTTGTTTTCTTTAGATTAACACGAGCAGTTATAAAATAGAATATAACTAATATCTCGCTAACTAAATGTGCCTTACACGTTTAAACACGTACCACAGACTTAAGTGGGTTCTACACCTCCTTCATACTGGCAAACATTACAATTACTTCGGGGCAAGTGGGGCTTTCCTCCAAGTTTGTGGATATTAAAATACATTAAAGAGGGATCACTATGAAAATATCACCTTCACTAAGAGGATGACAGTTTTTATTTTGAGGATGGATCTGTCGGCAGCAGAGAGGACCAGACATTACAAGATGATAGAATACTCGATCGGAGTATAGAAGCTGGGCCAGAACGTGGGGCCTAGTGCTATATGGTCGTCCGCGCCACTTCCCCGTTGTCATATTTACGTTCTTAACAGTACTATGTTGGGAAGGTGAAGATGAGGACATAGAGAGCACTACCGAGGACACACACATAAAAGAACGAAGGACAGTTGCCGACAGCGGGGGTGGGAATAAAGATGGAAATATTGTTGGAGTAAGTCATCCATCCGCGACCTCGCAAACCACTAAGCCACCCACAGCCGTATGACGGCACTCTCTGGGCTGTGGGACTCACGTCAAGAAGCGTCCGAACAACGGGGGATGGTGACAGGGGTGGGAAATCATTGGTCGGCTTCGTCTGCTTCGGCTCGTCATTGCATCTGAACGCAGCTGAGCGACGGAGTCATAAGCGCGGGTCACACTGCTTTTACATCTTACAAAACATAGTCTGCTTACAGGTTCGAACGCGAGTCACCGCGAGATACGTAGCTTCGAATGTTCGCTTGGCAATAAGTTCAGTGAGAAATCTTGGCACGCGGCATTCGAACCACGGATATTGCGGTGACTCGAATTTGCAGACTGTATTTTCTATGATGTATGAGTAGTATGACCCTGGCTATTAGCGGCGAGATGTTTTGGGGGCGCCCTCCTATGGTTTCCTCTCGTGACGTCATCACCTTGCGAACAGCAAGGTCGATGGTGATTGTAATGAGCAGGGTGGAAGCTTGTAATCGTTGCGCCTTAAAACCAACGCTACCAACACCGCCAAAATTTAAGTCCTTCCGTTCCTCTTATTTCCGTCGAAGCGAAAACCTTTGCTGACGTAATAGTCAGCATTCGGCCAATCGTGGCAGGCCGACAACAGCGACGCTTTCGATCGCGCGCGTCGCTAATAGACTGGTGAGTGGTCTGCGGATGCGGATGGCTGCCACAACGATGCGTGACTGCTGAATAATAACATCCACGAAGCTCGATGCAGGGGATGACGGTTTCCCCTCACACCCACCATAATGTTGGGATGACGCTGTCGGCAGCAAGGATGACAATACAAGACTATGATGATCGAGCAAACACGCAATTTATGTAGTCCGGGTCAGTACGTGAGGCCTGGTGCGTTATGGTCGTGCGCGCTGCGGCTAAGTTTTTCTCTTAACGTTTCTAAAAATATCTACATATACACTCTAAAAAATCTGTCCCTGAAAGGTTTCTCGACGCCCCAAGAACTCTTTCAGCTCGTGAAAACGGTTTCACCTCAAGCACTACCGCCCCCTGGAGCAGGAGTAAGGCAACTGGGCGTTGAAGAACTTTTGGCATCAGAAAACAAACTCACAAGAACCCCTTATAGGTTTTTTTACGAAGACCCCTTTTAGGTGGTGCAGCAGAATAATTTTTAATGTTCAAAATATCGACAAGCCGAAGAACCCTTGAGGGTTTCTTTACGAACAGTTTTTTTTAGAGTCTACCTTTTTTGGCAGCAAACACCCACCACTTGTACATCATAAAGTATGACCCAAAGGAGAAAGCAAAAGACAATGTTTAAACAAGAAATATGCTTTCCTATGTTACTTATTACCGTGCTTCAATTTGGTTTGAAGTATTTTGATGATATCTTCAGGGAATTAGACAGATGCACTCAATTGCCTTTGTTTCCATGTGGAAGCAAACCGATACTTCCACCTGACGACATTTCTTTGCAAAGCGTTGGAAGGTCGAACAGTGTCATAGCGGCAGAAGAGGTA
This sequence comes from Ixodes ricinus, assembly GCA_037355805.1. NCBI lineage: Eukaryota > Metazoa > Arthropoda > Arachnida > Ixodida > Ixodidae > Ixodes > Ixodes ricinus. The sequence continues at coordinate 34 of JAZHYW010002022.1, read as the reverse complement.
ATCACGTGGTCATATCAATATCATGCATGGACGA
>JAZHYW010002020.1:0-29252 GCA_037355805.1 Ixodes ricinus | reverse complement strand
CTTCGATTGTAACTTCCGTTATTCACCAGTCACCGTCGGTTTCATGCTGAACTAAGACGATGTCCCCTGGTTCAAACGTCGGTGCTTGAGGACAGTTTTTGTTGTGGCGGCGCTTTTGTTTCTCTTGGTCAAGTCGGATGGCTTGGATAGCAGTCGCCCGTCGACTTGACGCGTACCTCGTTTGTCTGAGTAGACGCCTCACGCAAATGTGTCCGTCTGAGATGATTTCTGTTCAAGCGTCTTGACTTGTAGCAATCGCAGCCCGGACTAGGGAGGCGCTCTGTATCGTAGTTCTGATATCAGTGGTGCGAGACTCCGCTGGGCGAGATCAACAACTTCATCGCAAACTTTACCATCCTTGGTCTTCGTTTAGGTAGCAATCGCTAGAGTGATTGCCTTCTTAGGCGCGATCAACTTTACCATTCGCATGGAGCGTAGCCCGTTGAAGTCAAAACGTGAGCGATGCCAGCTTCTTCACAATATTTCTTGAAAGCTGATCTAGCACACACCACTCCTCGGTCCGTGACTACTCGGGATGATGGTCCCAAAAAGTTCAGCGGTGTGTCGCAAACAACGTGTAGTCGCTTGAGCTCCGGTGTTCCTAACAGGCGCGAGAAGGCATGACAAACTTCGTGAACGTGTCTACGGCTACGGCCATGTCTAAATTTTGGGAACGGGCCTCAGCGGTCGATACTGAGACAGTGTGGACTTAAATACCGAACTTGTCGGAGGAATGAAGCATGCCCGCGTGTCTCTCCTGTAAGACGCATCTTTTGGTACAGGCACTCTGCGCACGCAGCCACGCACATCCCGCACATATCGCTTCGTTCACCAGCCAGGCCAGTGTTTCTTTGTTTATGAGATACCACTGCCTTGTTCGTTCTCGACATGTCCCCATTCGTCATGACAACGCAGAACTACCTGCCTTCGATAATAGTTTCGGCACAGGCCACAGCAGCCTCTTTGAGTCCCTCTCGGAAGACAACATTCTCCTGAAGTTTGAACTCGGATTGGATGCGACACTCACCGCGGAAAGTTGCGGGTATTTATGTAGCACTTGTTTGATATGGTTCACAACGGCATCCAGTCATGTTTTTCGGTCATCACAGTAGGCGTGAAGTGTGAGGTCCTTCGTACTCCTTCATTTCTTCTGCTGGTCAAATCGGTGACCGACTCCAGGGCATGAACGTGCTACATAGGCGCTGCGTCCCCGTCAACAACAATGAATGTGAACTCCTGCAAGTCGCAGCCACCAGCGTACCGCTCGGGGCAAGGTGTCGCGTCTCGCTCATTGATCCTTGAAGAGCGCTTCAATCTATACCAGCAGTGAAATCATTGCATGAAAGGTACGTTTCAGCCGTCCCACGGTCCACACAACAAGTGCTTTCAGCTCGTAGGAATGATATTGCTGCTTAGCTTTGAGGTTTGCCAACCTCCTACACCCCAGGGTGGAAGTGTCCATCATCTGGAGTGGTAGCAGCATACCCCCCCCCCCCCAGTATTTGTCGCTGGCATCAGGTGTGGACTTCAGTCGGAGCTTCATGGTTGTAGAGGACCAAGAGAGGACCCCCTTGTAAGCGCTGTTTAAGGACACCAAAACGCAGTGTCTGGATTGGTGGCACACTCCCAATGTGCATCTTTCTTGAGATGCTTCCTCAACGGCTGTACAAGCGAGGCTAAATTCTTGACTAACGTCTGAAGTAGTTGACCAGTTCAGAAACACTGTCGGGACTCAACGAGCTTGGGAGGGTGTTGAAAGTCGATTAAAGCTTTCAGTTTGTAATTGCTGAAGCTGAGTCCGGTCGCTCCGACCTCAGAAGCCCAGGTACGTGGCCTTGATCGATCACAAAGATCATCACTCCATGATATGTGCGCGAGAGGTTCTGCTGCATCGTGTAACACTCGTAACAGAAAACTTGCACGAGATCGCAAGACCCTTATCAAAGTGTTTGGAAGAAATAAGGACGTTGTCTATCTAGTCTACAGCGCGAAACCATATCGTAACTGTCCCAAGACCGAATTTTTAGAAACTCGTAATGTCCTATGGCGTTAAAAAAGCTGTCTTAGCTCGGGAATCCTGAGCCATCGGCCCCTGATAATAGCGAGAAGCCAGATCGAGCGTCGTAAGCAGCACGTTCCTTGGAGACGGTTCCTACGGCTCATCTTCGATGAGCTGTAGGAGATACTAATTCTTAGTAATCGCATTGAGACGCCTTGTAATCTGACGCGCGGTGGTTTCTCCCCGGTTCACTTTTTAACGACGAGTAACGGGCTCGCATACTCGGAAAACGAGTCGCAGACGATACCTGCTTCTTTCAACTCCTCAAGTGCCTGTTTTACTATAGCAGCGCTGTTAGTAGGCCAGTCGGTACGGGCGGAAAGATACTGGTTTCGAACCAGCAACGATCTCGATGTTCATTCCTGCCTCCCTCGTTGAGCTAAGCTTGAAGACACTGGATGCAAAGCAGTGTCGGTAGGCGTTGATGAGATTCACCAGCCTTGCAGATTTTTGAGCAGTGACCTGAGGTCCTGTTTGTACGTCCTCTGCCTTGATGGATTCAAAGAGATTCATCGTCTTCCGATTCATTGTGGTCTCGGCCGTTTCTGCACACAAAGAGCCTCCGGCCTCTACCTCACCCTTCAAAATATGGAAGGTTTAATTGGATATGCTCAGGATGGGCAGGACTCAGTTGCCGCTTTGTGTTACGTCGATCACACAAGCTGGCAAACAGTGCTCGTTGCCCTCGTGCATCATCAATTGTGCATCCACAAAGACGTGTCCGGTCGCAGAGTCCTTGGTTGTCGGATGACAAATGCCTAGTACGTTGTCTGGCGAAATCACAACATACTCCTTGGCTCACACTGTTAAGAAACGGGGTTGAAGATCAGAAACTTAAAAACATGAAAGTTGTTCATCGTCCTTATCAAAGTTTCCGTGTTCCTCAAAACGCGAAGCGTGTTTCCTCTTCGCACGATTGTGACATGTGGTTGCTCTGTAAAAGACTGTCCAATGAGAAGGGCAATCGTTTGTGCATTATCAGGGACGACATAGATTCGAACGCGGGAATTTGCTTGGTATTCCGTGATGCTGGCGTCTGTATCTCCCTATTTATTTATATAATTTCTTTATTTTTATATCCTGCAGCCCCGTGGGGCTATGGCAGGAGTGGCGATTATATGCAGATAGTCAAGACATCACAATCAAGCACTATAAATTGCACACAGAAGCTCGTCTGGTTGTAGTGACCGGACGTTTCCTGGTAACAAAATTCCAACACTCAATAGTGTGAGGAACAAACTGTAATTAAACATGTCGGTACGTGGGTGAAATGGTAAAATATTTAAATCGTGGTGGCTCCTTGTTGAAGTTGGTTTGACAAACTTTAAGTAGTTATCTAAGGAGAAACCACGTGATGACTTCATCATGAAATACTACTACCCTATAAACTGGACTATAGGTCGAACCGGAATATAGGTCGACCCCCTAATTTACTAAGTTGCAAAAAGCGAAGAACAAAAGGTTTTATGGCCAGAAAATGCAGCCTTGTCTTGGTAACAAAACAGGCCAAGTGTACGGAAGGATGAGAAAACACGGCACATTTATTTAATTGCTTGGCACGCAATAAAACAGGAAGTTCGCGAACGTTACTACTCAGATTCTTCAGAGAAGCTTTGTACGACGAAAAAGTTCACTCACGGCAGTTCAAAGGGACGATGCCGTCCCTCTCAATTGCGCCCTCCAGCAAGCCCGAAGCCACGAGCGACCTCAACGGCTTTCGTACGGATGCACTTCGACTTCACAGGTAGCGATCTGGTGCGCAGATCCCGGTACCGAATTTGCCACCTTTGTTTCCTATTCGGGGGTACACTACGGTCCTTCCGCGGAATGAAGTTTTCTTCGCCTTACTGCACGCCGCCAGCTTTGTCTCTTGCCTCGACAGTAGCGTATGCTTTTCTCCGATACACCGAACTCTCGCTGCGCTGAAAGATTCCCGTGGATCTCTGCATAGGCGATTGCATTCTTCTGGAAGGCTACTGTGAAATGTCTTCTACTTCCGCTCATTATCACTCTGGGAGCAGCAACGGTAGATGTAACAAACCAAGGAGCACAAGTGAAAGCGAATCGTGACCATCGTGACAAGTGGATGAGTGCTATGCGATTGCAAAGAAAAACAAGATGGTGGCTTCAGCTACACAGTGTTGCAAGATTATTTTGTTTTTCCGCTAATGACCGTTATATAAGACGAGGGTCGACTTTTTCAGGTCTATTATCAGAAAGAAAGTCGACCTATATTCGGGTTTATACGGCACTTAAGGCGCTCAATACAACGACTCTCGGAAAGAGGATATAGGCCTAACGCGTGAAGGTTACAAGAAAAAGTAAAATATTTGTCACACCGCCGACAAATAAAACGTACCGATTTATTTTGACCTGATTCGACATTATTTGTCAAATTGTTTGTATGGAAACCAAATTATAAAAGCATAATTGATGATTGTAAGGTACTCTGCATGCCTCCAGGCATTTTAAGGAATTTGTTTGACATAAAGATCTGTCAACAAAATTTAAGAATTTGCTTTGACCAAAAGAAATTTGGCGTAAAGAGGAGACCAAAGGATTTATTTCGAAAACTCTTTCTGGAGATAAACCGTCGAATAAACAATAAAACACAGAAGGTTATGAAACACCTAGAAAAAGTGATAAAAACAGTTTTATGGAAGTTCAAGTTCATTTGCCAGTTTTCAAATCACGTACGAAATTCCCAAATGAAATTGTTAAGCATATTATGATCATTGGTAGAGTTTATCCAGTGATATATATGCATGGTCGTCAGCCTAAAGTCGTATCTTAGAGGGCACATCAACGTGGCAAATCATTTTATGTACAACAAAAAGAGTAATCGCCCAGAACCCATCCTTGCGGAACGCCTGATGACGCAGCTACAGTGTTGGATTTGGATGAGTCAATATGGGCAAACTGCGATCGAAAAAAAGAAAACGAGAGATATCCATTGACCAGGAAACCTTTGTTTGTAATTTAGGCTAAGGTTATGTAGAAGTTTGGAATGAGGAACTGTGTCGAAATCTTTAGACAGATCTATAAATATCGCATCAACATGCTTACCTGGGTCAAGAGACTGAGCAGCATCATAAAAAATAATTATGTTAGTTTTGTCATTGTACTATAACCGCGTCAAAAACCTATTGAAAACCACATAAAAAATTAGTTTAGAGAAACTCTATAACATATATGATCTGTTCTAAATATTTACACGAGTGCAACAGTTACAGGGTCTGGTTTGTATTTTGACAGTGGGTGTACGTCTCCAGCTTCTATATAATGGAAGGATTTTCGCGAGTTTTCAAGACGAAGGGACTATGGCCGTTTAAGCGAGTTTTGAAAAATAACCGTAAGATACCGGCTGCACCAAAGGGAGTATCGGACAATAAATTAAAATAAATATGGTGTGTCATCAGTACCACGACATTTTTAAGTATCTAAATTAAAAACCATGTTTTGTACACCCTGAATGTTCAGAGCTATGTCATCGAATCGCAGACTGCGAAAGATAAGTAAAAGGAGGAATTTCGAAACTTCGTGTTTAAATGTTGACTAAAACTATCTATTAAAGTCTGCAGCGAATTGTCAGTGCGTCATTAGTAGTTACCACATTAATTATAAACGACGTTAGAAGTCGTAATGTCCAGTTAAAATAGATCACCAGAATTTTCTAAGGTTGCTTTGCATTAACCTTTGCAATGTAACACAAAAATAGAATAATTTCACCGAATTAGTCCTAAGTCGAAGCTTCTCCTTGGCTTTATGAACTGAGGTCTTTACAGAATCAGCGCCACATTTTCCAGGACGATGTATACAGCCACGTCGCAATAAGTGTAATAATCATTTTGCAATCCAAGGAGTGGCAATGTTTTTCTTTCTTAGCTTAGAGTGGCACAAATCAATGGATACAGGATTTATCCAAGTCATTATAAAAAGGAACGAGAACATTCACAACACGAGATGTACTAAGTTGTTCAAACATTTAACAATAATAATAATAATAAAAGCATCCCTTCAGAGGATGCTTTTGAACGTTCTAATGAGGGATGCAAGAGCATCCCTTCATTAGAACGTTTTTCAAGCAATGTGTCACCTCCTTTGCCTTCTTTTCTAGTTTCGTGCCATGGCGGCAAAAAGAAAAAGATTAATTGGATATCAAAAGGAGGTGGTTAATGCAGTTTTGTTTTTTGTCTGCACGCTTCTCATTTGAATACTTGTCTGGTGTCAGCAAAAATACGCTTACACGCGATTTGTTGACCAGTTTATTTCCAATCTCTCTGGTACAGAAGTGTCGTTCCCAGTGGGGGCCAAAATGTGCTCAAGCGAGTAAATAGGATGTTATACCTCTTCAGCAAAAACTTTTTTTCAATTTACACTCTAGTACGTTGACGGTAAAGAAGGCACGAGACCATCGAACATGCATCCATATTTCGCTAAAACACTGTTTTTGAAGACACTGAAGCACTGAAACACTGAAGAAACGGTTGTACATTACCCAATCCGCCATACAGTTTTTGAATGTCAGTAATGATGATGGTGTTCCGTTGCGACATGTTTATGTTATTAAACTTCTGTAGTATCTGGAGCAGAGTGTCGAACCGAAATTTTTATCGGTTCGGTTCCGGTTCGGGGTTCACGGCTTTCGGTTCAGCTCCGGTTCAGTTCCGGGGATCAAAAAATAACGGTTCAAACCGGTTCGAACCGGTTTGAACCACTAAAGTGAGAATATATTTTCCGCGTTGTTCTGGCCATATACACTATTTACGCCGTGAAACGATTAACTATAAAGTTTCTTCGATCGTCCGTGCAATTTACTTTTGTTTTTGCGTACCAAAATATGAAATTCAGTTATTTATTTTGACGCAAGAGTAGAAGAAAATCTACATTAACGTACATAACGTCGTGTTCATACGACTCAACATCCCTTTGTTCTACAAGTAACATATATTTTACCTGAATCAAAATGTTTAAGTACAAGAGTGCAGAGTTGGGCTTGTTGGTACATACCTGTAAATAGATCAACCTTGAAATTTAGACTATACTGTATTTTCTTGTCCTTTCTTCGTGTTTAACTAAAATTATATAGTTCAAGCTGATTTATTTACATGGTATAAAATATTGTCGCGAAGTGGTAGGTCGCCTAAAATACCCCTGATTGGTACAACTTTGTGTTGCAGTATTAAAAGTGAATTCGTGACTGTGTCCTTGAACCAAGGAATTAAATACATCACATAAAATGATAAAATGCGCACCTCGTGGCCATATATATTAGGAAATATTGTTTACGAAAGTACGCTTCACAATATATATAGTATGTATAAGATGACGGCACAACTGAGCTAAAAGCAATGACATTTTCAAAATGTCACAAACGTTTTAGAATAATTCCTTTCAGTCTATTTTTTATAGAAACACCAAGCAGCAATCAAAATACTTGTTGTTATAACCAAACATTGTTTACACTCAGCACCGCATGCATGCGACTAATCATGCAGCAAGGAGTAACTCAATTGTTCACTTAATCTGATTCGCACTCAGCGCGCAGGTTTGAATCTGGGAGTGCTGCTTATGCTAGCGATGTTCTCAGGAAAAGCCTACGTCGGTGGCGTGGCTGGAAGATTCGGGATTGGTCGTATAGGGTGATGACGTCAGAGCTACATGTCCTCGCGCAAGAATTTCAAGCAACCCACAATGCTCACGTGAAACGTGACATCACGCGTGGATTGAGAGTGATTAAGACATGTCATGTAATGCGAATTAAAGGTCGCCGTTTGTCTCAAATGATTTCACTTTTTAAAGTAATCCCTTTGCCTTAAAAAAATAATTAAGAGTCTTAGGCGGGATTTGAACCCACGACCCTTTGGTTGCGAGTCAGACGTTTTTGACTAGGCCACGCGAGGCACGCTTTCGAGGCAAATGAGAATGCGATGCAAACGAGGCCCGTTAAGGTTATCGCGTTCCACTTTTAAAGGCAAAGTTTAAGCGTCCTCCAAGATTATTTTTTGTTAAGTAAAACGAAGTAGTATTTCACGTCCTACTCGACATGGCAGCTACTTAATTGGACACTTTCTTACGGTTTGCGTGCGTAATCGTCATAGTTCCGCCGCGCGCCCTTGTTTACTTCGTTTTTGTCCAGCCCACAGACACATAAAAGTAATGTTCACCACATAAAAGAGGCACTAACAGACTTCTATATGTTTGAGAAGTTATATGTGTGAGGAACACATAGTTATTTAAATTAGCTTCAAAATCAGGAATGTGTGCAAGGCTGTCCCATATCACTTACAACGTGCCTGTCGAGGATAAAAACGCCAGAAAAGATTCGCAGAACACCTTTCAGATAATTTGGGGGCATTGCTTTAGGGTGGTCGGCCCCTTATTTACGTTGTCAAATATACAGTTAGTAAATAAATATATTTTTATAACGATCAATAAATTTTACTTTATAAAGTTCACATAACCGCTTGAGACCGACGCGGAAGGACGATACTCGAAACTACGCGAGCTGTGGAGTCTGCGTAAAAGTGTTTTTCTGTTTGGCTGATTGGCAGTGTGAAACATCGGGTTGCAGGGTACGCCAAAAAGGACTCTGTGCTCACATGATAGATTGGAAGTCAAATACATGAAATGTTCAAAAGAGAGAGATAATTAATGTTATTTTTCTAAATAATCCCTTACAGAACGCCTTACTCCAAAAAGAGGTACGTAAAGATGTACGCAATTAAATTTATAATTTTACATAAATAGGGCGAAGGACAGACAAAGATTCTATAAAATCTTAGTATAAATCAAATTTCATCAGCTTGCACGAGTTCGAAACTTCGCGAAATACTGCCTCGGAAGGCTAATGTTATATTCGGTTTTACCTGCACTTGTTTTGGGCCCTCACTTTACAACACTATGCTTGAATAGTCATGCGCTCTACCATTTCTCTAGGCTGCCATATATCATCGCGAGACTGCTATAAAAACTGCAAAAGTTTACAATCAGGACATCTATAGCTAGTGTTGCGAACATCACATTTCACCAGAAAGCTGAACTGTTTAACATGGTATGCACGTGACGTCATCACACTATAGGCTGGTGGTCATTGTGATTTCATCTTGCTGAGAAAATCCGGAAGTTGCGAGTGGTCGCAAAATGCACGCATCGCGAGGAGCAGTGTCAAGCTGCAGACTTGTGAAGAAGCCAGACGTAGTTCTCTGAAAAGTCGCACGTATTATTATTCTTAGTGCATCGTCGTGAGGAACAGCGCGTGCGTCTGGAACAACAAAAACGTGCTTTTTGGCGAGAGCGTTTTTGCACACAAAGTAGTTTCCGGGGTCACGCTTTTTGGTCTGCGCCAAAGATGCGGGGAAGAGGAACCTTTACAACACAGTAGGTTTTTATAATTACCACCCCCCCCCCCCACACACACACACTTATTTTTTTACAGCGGAGCTGTTAAGGGCTAGTTTCCCCAGCATCGTGTCCGTCAGTAAACAAATGATGACACTGAACTCTGGACAGCTACCGCCATCTATAAATGACGATGGCAACTAGACAACCGGCTTGCCGGTTGTCTGGTTGCCGCCGTCGCGCATAGATGGCGGCAACCTCTCCAGCCTTTCCACTCTGGCTTGCCGACTTGCGGCCGGCCATTACTTCATTCCCACCATAGTACAGCTTCGCTGGTCTTCCTTCTTCACCGGAGTGGAAAGGCTGATAGTATTCCTGAGGAATTGCCTCCTCCGTTAGTGTGTGCTAATTCGACAATTTTATTTGTCACGTTAACAGCAACCCTTCACTGCTTTTATTTTGCACCCCGTGAAGTTTAAAGGGGTCATAAAACGATATCAGGTTGGAATGTTCATGACTTTTCCGAGGCGTACTGCCTCCGCTTGCCTCCAAGCTCCGCTTTTCTCTCCTAGCACCGCGCATGGGCAGTAGTGGAATTTCTCTATGTGGCGGTAACCAAGCCCTCAAGTTGCCGTCACCGCCATTCAACATGTTCGCGGCGGCAGCGGCAGTTCAACCGCCGCTGCCGCCGAGAACATGGGGGAGGAATTTTCGTCCCTTTTTCAAGCGCCACCAGGTTGCGCTGCATCTAAATCGGTGAAATGGAGGAACGGGTGCGATTTCCTCCTTCCGTAGGCGACAGGGAGGAACATCGCTTTTTCCTCCATTTCTTCTCTTTTTTTTAGAGTGTAGTCTGACACAAGTATACTCGCACAGGCCGCCACTGATTCAGAAGCTTCTTTGTCGCGGTGAAATTGCGAGGCTAAAATGAGACTATTTCTTTTAGTCTTGCCTTCGCAAAGATTGATGTCGTAATTGTGGGATCAAACCCACTCGCCTGACGACAGTCGAGCGCGGTTCATGGATTGGACAGGAGAACTGCGTGAGCACTGTACATCGGCTTGTAACGACAGCAACGGACACTTGGGTAGGTGGCTCCGTGTCCAACCACTGCGGTGATGAGAATCACAACGAACTCTAACAATGCCTGGAGCTCAGCATCGTTTCCTCCCTTTCCAACCGCAGCAGCGGGGTATTGATTAACGCTGGCGGCAACAAGGCTGAACTCCTGTATTGGATGAATATGCGTGCGAAGAACCGACGAGACTTTGTGCGCCGGCAGGTCTTTGTGTGATCAGCGCTTGTCCGCGAATCAGCACAAGGTTCGGCTGCTACGTCTTCCGCAGTCGCAAAGCGAAGCGTGCCGTCGGGCTTGGGTTCGATTCGCACAGAGGGCTATGTTGCGCTTTGGACTCCTCAGGTAGACTAGGAAGAGCGCGGTCCGCCACGTAAGGTCCGGGTGAGATGAAGTCGGAATGAACGTATCCGAAGCGTGGGCCGCGGACCGCCGTAAACTCAAAACCGGTGACGGATCAGCGACTGCGCGGACCGCGAATCAACATCAGCAATTTGAGTCCGTTGTTGACGTCACCTTCACTGCCTTCGGTAGTCTCCTGGGTAGTGGCTCGTATCAACCACTGCGCAGACATAGCCGCTCGAACAATGCCTGAAGCACATAATTTTCTTGTTCCACCGCAGCGCGGGGGTATGACTCACGTTGGCGGCTTAAGACAGGCACCAGGCCACGTGGCCGCTTCTGGCTCCGAGTTGAGGGAATGAACGATGCTCATATTTCTCTAATTTTTTTGGCGACTGCCATTGCCTAGAAAAAAGAGCAAAGCCAAGTTCAATCAGTTATTAACGTTAGGGAGTGATCCTGAGTACAATTTAGTGATGTATAGAAATCTTTTTATAGCTTCTTTAAGCAAAATACAGAGGGGTCGAAACTTGGGCAGTAACTTGAGAACGACGCTCGTGTGAGACTTACAGCGACCGCCAACGTTCGGCTGTCCCTCTGAGGTCACTAAAATCTTTTTTTTTATTCCTTCCGTACACACATGTAGTTTTATGTAACGTCATATTATTAAGTCGCATTTAGTCATTTCAATACTGCTATTCTCGGGGACATCTTTCGGATGCAGTTCAGCAACAACGAAAAAATGTTTGGGTGCCTCAATGATGTAAAATTGGTCTTGCAACATTTTTTTGTACTTTCAATAAATACTGTTAAGAAGTAACCCCTGACGTTGATAGCTTGCGAAAACATCCATTAGTTTTCCCCTCCGCGCAATAGCAGATGCAGAAAAAAATAAAGGAAAGAGAAAGCTGTCGATCCCCTCCTCAACTCGCAATTTGAACAAGCGGCCACGTGATCTGACGCTAATTATATACCGTCAGTGTTCATCATAGTCATGCCCTAGGCGGCTAGGGTTTGGAAAGCAAAAAGCTTGGGTTGAGCTTCAGATATTGTTAAAGTTGGACTATTATCATATTTAAGTGTACATGAGCCGTTACCCAAATGTTTGGCGACGCTGATTGTCATGAACCCGAGCACTCGACTAGGGGTTATGAAAATCGCTTACGTCACGGTGTCACGTGACTCTCGGTGCAAAATCGTGATGTCATGTTACGTCACGCTGTCAACAAGGTTAATACATCTAGTGACTTCCTCAAATTAAATCGAGTTGACGCAGTGAGTCACGTGACGTCACGAGGTCACGTGACATTACTTGACAACATGTATTGACACCATGACGTCACGTGACAACATGACACATGGTTAATCATAGTGCCAATACAAAAGCGCCACGAAAACCCACAATTTACCATACGTTGCAATTCTGTATATGACGATTTGATCAATAGATAGAAATACAGCCTCCAATTTTTTATTCCCATATGTTCATTTTGTGATACTAACAAAAAAGAAAAAAAATACCTTGAACCGTTTTGAACCGGTTACCGTTATATTTTTTTCGGTTCGGTTCCGGTTCAGTTCCAAGATGGCGGCGAAGATTTCGGTTCGGTTCAGTTCCGGTTCGGCTAAAAATAACGGTTCTGTTCCGGTTTTCGGTTCGGTTCGGTTCCGGTTCGACACCCTGATCTGGAGGTCGCTAATGGCTGTCCGTCAAGCCGACTCTAATGCGACGGAAGTGCGGCTTTATTTTATTTTATTTTTTTTCAAACTGGTTAAGCAGGTTGTAAAGTGTGTTTTCAAACCGCAATACCAGACTAGAGCGGCTCGACGTTTGCAAACCGTTCGTTGAGATGGGGGCTTTGAATGTACTCTGTACAAGACTTGCCGAGTGTATTAATGTGGTTTGACCGATGGTGCTTTCATTATACAATAAAGAAGGAAAAAAAGTGTCTGCGTGGCGTAGTCGGTCGTGCGTCTGGCTCGCAAACAAAGGGTCGTAGGTTCAAATCCCGCCTGCGCCTGAACGTTTTTAAAAAGCTTTCTTAAGCAAGTAAATTACTTTATAATATTAAATCATTTGTGACATGCACTAGCTACCCTTAAAGTAGCCCTGGAAGAACTTTTTGACTGGTCTTTAATTTGCACCGAACCTAAGCGCACTAAACGTAGTAACTTCATGAAACTTCTTCTTTTCGCAAAATTCGCTTTATTTTAAAAGTTATAGGCAAAATTAGAATTACAAAAACTAGCAAAACAATAACCTCCTTCATGACGTTGTAGGTCCTGGCTTGAGTGGCCGTGAACTAGATGAGGGATAGTGAGCTCATCGAGCGCTCACGGCTGCCGCACTCCGTGTCGACGGCTCGAGAGGGCGCCACTAAAGCGTGTGTTGGATAGGCCGTGTGGAGCGGGCGGCCAGGGCGGCTCGCATTGCATTTGCTGCGCGCTTAAAGACTATTTCGGCATAACACTTCATTGGCCACAAACGGCAGCAAACACGGGTAAAGATCAGCTACAGAACGGGAGCCACTTCGCGCTGCCATACCGCCAAATGGCCTTTCTACGCTTCGGGACCTTTCTACGCTCGCCGTTCGTCGGCGCTTCATCCCACTAGCCCTTTTTAATATGCGCCGCTTTTTCCGCCGCTTGGTGGCAGGTATGTTGACGGGTCATTTCTTGCATAGAGTTATTATAATGTACGCTAGAAATTCAACTGGCGCTAGTGTGCTGACGCAAATTTAAGCAGACAGCAACCAGTCCAAAATTGACTTCCGGTAATGCATTTCTATGGGAAAAAGTGACTGCATTTTCTCCTGCGCTCGATCATAAGAGCGAATATCCCAAATAAATCGTACGTACTAGGTAGCTTGGAACATTTCTCAGTCAGACCGACAAAATAATTGGTCAGTTACGGTGTATTTCTTTCAAATTCATCGCATTAAAGACGGTGCTAAAACGGCTTCGTACGTGTATTTTAGATGCGGAGCATCTCTTGCTCGGGCCTATGTCCCGCGGCCTTGGCGTCGGCGTCGTAGTCCGCACTCGCACTACGCACGCGCAACTCTCCTCCTTCCCTTTCTCCAACAGCTGCGCGTTACTCTCTCCGCTCGCTCTCTCTACCAGCTGCGTGCACTGCGCGTGCGTTCGCTTCTCCTCACACCGCGCGCGCACGCGCAACTCTCCTCCTCCTAGTCTCCTCTCCTTCAAGTGTGAAGAAAAATAAACGGCGAGCGTTCCAAGTTTCTCTGCCGCGAGCCGCGACGAAGGCTAGCGTAGGGGGTAACGCTAGGGCAGTCGGTGGCGCCATCTCTCGACGTCAGCACGCAACTGACTCTTTCCTCGGAAACAACACGATGCTCCGCATCACCCCATGGTTCCCCTCGAGAAGATGGTGTAATTTTTTCTGCCTCATTCAGTTTCTTCTGCCTTGTCGCCTGTCATTCGTGACGATATATAAACACAAACGTCTTTTTTGTGCACTGTCGGACATTGTTAGCGCGAACACGACGTCGGCGCTTTTCAGCGTGGGGGATATACGTGCCAAACGAACAAAGAACATCTGGAAATTAAGAAAGACGGCAAGAACTACGCAGTAACACTGGATCAGTAACTACACGTGCATGTAGGATCCAAAATAAATTGAAGGCCACGTAATCTATTCCGATTTTAAATAAGTAAGTACCGCTTTATTCTTTCTGCATGCTCTGATCGAAGCTGCTTGTTCTACGTTCAAAATATCACCCGCACGCTCGAAATCTTTGAGAACAAGTGTCCGATAAAAGCTGCCCGGCAGAGAAAACAATACGAAGAGACACCTTTCATAGCCCACGGACTTTATTCTCTACGTTTTGAATGTTTTTATCCGCTCATGCACGACGGGGTCATTTTCATGTAGTGACAGCAGTGACAGGACTGGCATATTATCATATATAAGCGTTACCGGAATGCTGGCTAGCCTCGAACACACTCTATACTCCTTTCGATTGTCATTTTGCTTCGAATCGTCGCTCGTTTTTACACACCTGTTGCGGAACACACGTTTGGGACTGAAATGTAGCGAAGTTAAACATCGTTCACTGATGAAGAAAAATGCGCTAACTAAAGCAATTACACTTTCACAGTGTTAATCAAAGTACATACTATTCGGTACGACCCAAATAACCAAAGTGTCCCGTGTTATTTTTCGGCGAAGAGGCAAAATGCACGCGCGTTTTCCCATAGGAATGCACAGGAGCACCGCAAAAGTAGACTGGTTGCTGTCTGCTTCAATTTGCGTCACGGAAGTCGCATAGACACTAGCGCCAGTTGAACCTCTAGCGTACATTATAATAACTCTATGATTTCTTGTTTCCGTACTTTATAAACTGCATTTGTTTCTTTTCTGATCTAAAATACTAAACAAAACTACTTTCATACATAATTGAGAACGGTTCGCGACACTTACATTTTGTATCTCGACTAAAAAAAATGCTTGTAGCGGCTCTGACCAGTAGTAAGCCCAGGACCAAAAATGTCACATTTTGCGCTTTCCGGTACCGCGGGTCGCCCTCGTCGGTGGAGGAGGTTTCCGCGTCGTCCGGTTAAAATATGACGCACTGATATTTAGTTACTCTCTCCGTCCCCGCTGGCTTGCCCGAACCCCAAGAGATGTGAAACCGCAAAAAAGGTAGACGCTTAAAATTGATTGCAGGGCCCCTTTAATAGACCGATCTCACTGAGCGTTCGGCGCACGCATGACGCCGTCATACCTTTGAGTTCACAGGAAGCATGCGGCCGTTTATGTGAGGGCTCGTGCTCCACACGCGCAGAGCTCCAGCGGGGTTGTCGCACGTCCAGAAGGACTGAAGTTCCCTCAATTCATTGTGATAGCGGTGGCGTTTTCAAACTGGCTGGTGAGATCGGCCTATTCGCCATTACATGTCACGTTTTCATCAGTTTCATGCCACGCGTGACGTCACCTTGCACGTGAGCGTTCTCGGTTGTTTGAAATCCCGCGCAAGGTCACGTGGCTGTGACGTCACGACCTTATCGACCAATCAGGATTTTCCCGTCCCACCGACGCCGACGCCAACGCCGGATTTTCTGCGACACGAGCTCCATAACGCTCTCGCGTTAAAATATATATCGGGTGAATTCCCTGAAATACTCAATATTATGCATTATAGCAATTTGAAGATAAAACTCGCCGCTAATTTTTCTAGTATAAGCTTTAGCTCGGATAGAGGATCGGCCAGCAAGAGAGGCTTCTCCACAAGCTCGCTACACGTCTCTAGGATTTGACGCCACAGCGATTTCGAGCGATCATTGACAGCGTCCACGTTTCTTCTTCGGGTGATTGACAGGCCTCAGTGAGGTTACTGCCATGTCTCGCTTCAAAAGCGAGGAACGTACACGCTTGTTTCACCACCTCGCTCAAACGGCGTGCCTCTTTTCCGAAGCCTCGTTTTGCGACACTAGGCTCGCGATAAAGGTGCACCGTGTGACTACAGCTTACGACTCTGCATCGCCCTCATTGCTAGCATAAAAGGGGAGGGGGGGGCGATAGCTCGTTTGTGATGGTTTCTCATGCACACCTGTTGTCTAGAATTTTAGTTGGTCATATAAGAGTTTGATTTCTGAGTATTATTGATCGAACCCTGGTGTTCATAGTTAACCATGTTCACTTTCGTCCTTTCGCGGTCGACTTCTTACTGTTCTTCAGAGCTTGAAAATTGGAAACAAGGATTAGTAGCTTCATTAGGCGAACGCACTGTATTGTTCATAATTATAAATGTGACTTAAACAACGCTAATGAATAAAATACGCATGCAGAAACCTTTTAAAGCCTGATGTCCGCGGCACAAGTCCTCTCGACATGACGCAGTACAAGAACCTTTTGGCTCTTGTCGCGTGCCTTCTGGTGGCTGTGACAAAGTTCAGTTCACCTCGACAGACGACGAGTCTTCAAGAAATGTGCTCGTCATCAACAACAATCAGGTATGTCAATATTACGTTTACCCGTTTCAATCTACGTACGTGATAAGCTTGCAGCAGGTCTGACGAAAGAGGCATAGCTTTCATGAGTGCTGCAGTTCCGCAAATTCGGCATTCTCGATATATCGCGGATACAGCATTTGCTTCATCAATAAAATCCAAAAAAAGTAAGCAATATATTTGTACTCTACACTACAATCAATGACTGCGCGGGGTAGTCAAATTACTTTTTTATGGCTCTGACTACCTCAAAGGCTTGCCGAATGGCCTTTGAACAAAGTGACGATGACCAGTCATTAAGAAATGACCAACAATCTGCAGATTACAATGAAGGACGGTTACTTGGAATCACAAATTCAAGCGCAGGCAGTCATTCAGTGATAACAGTAACCTACATAACCCAAAAAGGAGTACATTTGTTTCATCTCTGTCAATAAAGTAGTTTTTGTACAATATTACAACCGCCAGGATGAGTATGTGATGTAGATTTTCCGTAAATGTTTGGGAGAACAACTTTGGTGAAGTATGTGGGCAGCAACACTGGATCGCAATTCTGGCTTGGATTAAAAATTAACAACAAATAATTGAGTGACGCAGGTTTTGTGGTTACCAAGTGCAGAATAATGTTGTTGTTTTTATTTGCGCCGCTATAAAGCGCAAGTGCGTAGCAAATAAGAAGCCACTGGAATTTAGTCAGTGATCTGGGCTAGCGTAAAACTAAAACCGAAACTAAATTTAGTCGGGCCACGTGAAGTGATAATAACACAATGGTTTCATGGAATATTGCTTTCTGTGTCACGCTCTTGTACACCAGAAATATTGGCAAAAACATTTTATATTATAAAGCAAGCGGTAGAACTAACTTGCCCAAATTGTGGTTGAAAATTTGTAGGTATATGACCTACTGTATCAGTTATTTCTATAGAAAGGCCTAGTGTTAATGCGTTGGTTGTCAGCGTGCGTTGCATTGCTTAAGTACGCCTCTATGCTTGTACGTGATTTCATATTCACTATGCTTGTTTTCATGTTGTGCAAGCTCGTGTATGTAACCGTGGTAACAAAATGTATATTTTTATTTTAGAGTCCGCGCTAGTTGGCGCAGGTAGCCACCTGATTCGAAGAGCCGAGAGTTCAGCTGCCTTTTATTTATTTATTATGTAAGCCACTGAAACATATCACGCTCTTTGGTTTGCTATCAAATGTAATATTCACAACAGTCAGCAACCTCAATTCCATTCCTGTACTCCAAAATCCGCGAGGTGTACGCGAGGATGCGTACGAATGGGTAACTCACGTTGGTAAAGGCAGACGCACGCCATAAACGAATAAAACAAAACAAAAGAACAGCTGTTTCGTTGGTGCAACGCCTCGGTTTGGTTTAGACGGAAGGTGCCCAACCATTCCTTGTCGGCAGACATTCTCTTGAGTAAAGTGAGCATGCCGACCGCGTTGTTTTGAGGGTTGGATAGCGCGTGGAAGGGTATGCGCCATATTCTCTCACTCCACCGAAAAGCCGTGGAGCACGTTCTTGTATGGCTCGAAGGTCGCTTACCGGCTGCCGAGTTTTATCAGGAAGTTATATTTGTCGACCGCTTGTTTGACTATACACATGGGGCTGCAATTTCTGGCCCAGGGATCGTTAAACAGGGGAAACGCTTGACCACACCGGGTACCATATGACGGTCCTTTGTGTTTAGAGTCTTGTGGTAGCAGCCGTAAATAGCAAATCTATTATGTGTTTTTATTTTATCTCCAAGAACCGCTATGTTTACCCGATCATTAAAGCCTGTTCGCAAGTACAGCACAGAGCTACCTCTTCTGCTATTAGTCAGCGCTGGAAACAGCGCACAATTTGCTACT
Source organism: Ixodes ricinus (assembly GCA_037355805.1). NCBI lineage: Eukaryota > Metazoa > Arthropoda > Arachnida > Ixodida > Ixodidae > Ixodes > Ixodes ricinus. Next base: position 10,602 of record JAZHYW010002020.1, on the reverse strand, counting down.
GCAGTGCTGACTTCGTACTATATTAGCGATACGGCGATCATACAGTGCTGTATCAGCGGTACGTTCCTTTCCAGCCAACGCTGAATCTACGCTGCTTCTATATTTAGCGCTGCAATGTGGTATGTGTGAACCTGCCATTATACTCATTAGAGATTAGTAGTTTTACAGCGACATCATTGCTCGGCAAAAGTATCTAATTTCAAAACCTAGCTTTTTTCAAATGAAAATTAAGAGTGTGCGTGTTACCTAGTCTTCGACGTCTGCTGTCTTCTAGAGAATGCGAAGCAATTATCTGGTAATTGGTTCGCATCCCGTAGAAGAAAGCAGATGACAAAACCCTATTTCCATGCTACGAAAGAACTGTTCACGCATACGCCACAGCGCCATATCAGCGCTATTAGACAATCGCCGGAAATAGAAGTGGCGTTATTGATTCCACGCTGAAATTGCGATAGGTTACGAATCAAATTCAGTGTTGCAGGCGTTACCTCGAACAAAAAGTAACAAATATGTTACTCGTTACTTGGAAATTAAAGGGACGCATTACCAACCTACGTTACCTCAAAATAAAAGGAACGAATTACTGTTACCGTTAAAAGTTAGCACAGGTTACTTCTGCGTTACTTTTTTAATTCACAAATTAACACGTTTTACTGGTTTGACGTAACTGGTATGCGTGAGCACCAAATTTCAAGCAACATTATGTCCATCCAGAAAGCGAGCATAATAGATTATATGCGAAATGCGCAGCCGCTACCATATTGGGGCGAGAAAGCCCATGCTCCGTGTCACCCTATTGGCTTTGGCGCTGGCAAAGGCCAGGGCACGAAAGCGGGGTTCTGAAGAATCGTTCACTCGCACATGCACACGCGCAGAGAAAACGCTGTCGAAAACCAGGCGCATGCGCCCGTACCTTGATGGCTCTCAAAGCTAAACTTCGAGCTGAAGTGTACGTCCGCCATGTTGATTGGGGCGAGAAACCAGTAACCGGCGGGGCGACGAGCTCGTACAAATGCAAGAAGAGCGTCAAAAAATACTAATCCATAGCTCGCAGGTGTGGGTGAGGATCGATGGCGGTGAGCATGTAGGCCTCCACTGTTACCAGCAACGCTACGAAATCGACAAACAGCAGAGGAACCTCGACGTAACAAAGATGGCAGCGCACAGTGTTGACAGACATTTGATCAATTTCACAGCGCTAGTGTGAAGTAGACTTCTTATTGACATACACACGAGAAAACTCGCCCGTAAGCCGAAACATCTCTTCTCGACCTGAAAAAAGACAAATTTTATACGGGCTTGACTGATGAGGCATGGCTTGCGAATCTCTAGAATGCCTTCGCGGACCCCCATTTGAGAACCACTGCGTTAGGGCATTAGTGCTCTGGTACATTCGCAGTCCTTGGATGCGGATGGAGCACGTTATAGAATTCGCAACGTCGCCGCGGGAGTGGCGCCACAGCCCAAGCAACCCGCCGGCGACTGCCCCCTTCCCTGATTTCGGGCCCGCAGTGGAGGGCGGCGGCTGTATCGGATTCGATAGGGCGCGTGTCAACAACCCCCCCCGTTGACGCCCACTTTGCGGCGATAGCCTGCGAATAGTTCATTACAAAGTACTGACCCACCTGGGGTCACCTGTACACGCCCACTCGCAGCGCCCCACCGGTGGCTCAAGTACGCCCTGGCCTCGGTGTCCCCCACTGAAACACGGTTGCTAAGTGTTAATTCACGCGGCCGGCGTGCGGGCGCGCGCTTTGGACGCCCTCGAAGCTCCTGACATCGGCTTTGGAGATCTGTGGACACATACGGGCTGCGGTGCCGTTCTTTGGCCTGCCACGCCGTCACTTGAGGCGCAGTCGTCTTACTATGTCACCTGGCTATAAGCGCATGGTGCATCCGTCCCTGTATTTACAACATGTAAACACAACAACGAAATTGTTTTTTTCATTTTCCGCGCATCGCGCACACGTCTTTCATGCACATGCGCCAAGTGTCCTGACCTGCCTACAACAGCGAGAAAGAGGGTTTTCGTGAATTCACCCCGCGGAAAAGTGCTGAGAGGCTGAATTCAGTATGCTTTACTGTATACAACCACTGCGCGAAATGCTCGCGCATTTCTTCGATAAAGCGTGGTGGCAGCAGCAATTTAGACTAATTTTTTCAGATCTCGAAAGAATAAGTAAAGTTTAACGGTACTACGCTGCACGTTACTCGAAAAAAGTAACGTAAGCAAGTTACCCGTAACAGTTTTTAAATTTTAACGAGTACGTTACCACGTAAACTGGAAAAAATAACACGATACCGGCAACGTCGTTACTCCCAACTCGGTTCCGAAAACACTGGGGATAATGCGCTGATACCAAGCTACATCAGTGCAAAGTATCGCTCAAGTCAGTGCTACATAGTTCTATCCGATTTAGTAATGCGAAATATTTGCGAACCGGCCTTCATCCAGCAACTCAAAGTGCTATATCGAGGCTGCAATGCCGTATTAATTGTTGGCAAATGCTCCTTTCTTTATGCTCAAATGTATACTCGAATTAATTACAACATTTACTGACCATAATTTATATTCTGCTTTGTGCAGTTCTTTGTGTTCAATGCACACGACGAGCAAGGTATTCCTTTCAACGAAGGGACGATACTGACGCTGTTGCTTCGGGTTGCCGAGATGTCGAGGGGTGACGGCACCGCTCCCGGGATTCTAACGACCGAAGAAAGGGACGTCTGGGCTGAGGCCCATGAGAGACTCTGCCAAAGTAAGCTAAACCTTAATTCTCCGTTATTGTTTTTCTTTTTTTTTTTTTACAATAGAGGTGAGACCTTGCTTAGCGGGATGCATGTTTCTGCCCATCAGCGTGGGTTTATCAAGGGACGTTCAGTTGAGACCAATCTATGCATCTTTCTCGATTATTTTGTAACTTATGTATGCAATCGTGGTCAAGTTGATGCTATTTATTTTGACCTTTCCAAAGAATTCGTTAGTGTGAATCATAACTTTATTGCTTAAGTTGTCATGGAATGGGTTTTTCTCTAATCTATTATCTTAATGGGGATTGAAAGCTGACCGATCATTACTGTGTTGTGCGTATTTTATTTCTTTATCTGATCATTTTGTTCCTTGTCAGGAGTACCTCAGGGATCTAATCTGAACAACACCCTACTGTTTTATGTTTTTATCAATGATAGAGTGACTTGTGCCGTCAATTCAAGGGTGTTGCTATTTGCTGATTACAGAAAATTTTCTGTGTATCAGATCGATTGATGATTGCGAACTTCTATATATTGATCCGTCACGTATTATAACCATAGTGCTTTGAAAATTATTTGATTATTAATCCGGATAGGACGAAGGTCTCGACTTTTAGTAAAAAAGACGTGAAGTTGTGCCTTATTAATGTTATCTTGATGGTAAGCGTATTGCACGAGTGTCAGTGCTTCGGAATCACGGAGTATACTCTGATACTTCTCTTTCGTTTAGTTGTCATTTCACTCATATGGTCGATCCTGAAGTTCGAATTCTAAGAATGATTATTCGTTTAACTATAAAGTTTGCAAGTCTTGCTTGCTTTCTTCGTTTATTTTGCTCTTTTATCAGATCAAGACCATTGTTTGGCCCTATTGTGTGGACTTTAATTGGTGCAGACAATGCAGCGAAAATGTAAATATGTCCAGCGGTGCTTTCCGATCATGTACTTCGTTTCAGCTTGGGTCCAGACGCAGGCGATGCTACAAGCGCGAGCTCCGGAGCTTTCTGCATCCTGCCAAGCACGCGCGCTCGTGCAATGCAAGCACTGTTCAGGGCCACACGCTCGCGCTCGTAGCATCGGCTGCGTCTGGACCCAAGCTGAAACGAAGTATAGTTTATGAGAGATATATAGGTCGAATGCTTTTTTATAGATATAAACTTCTTGCTAAATTTGGCCTGCAAGGTCTATTCACAAGAGGGCTTTATCGCGATATAATATGTTTGCACAAAATACTTCACAACGACATTGATTCTCAACTTTTGTGCCTGTGAATTTAAACGTACCCGCTCGTTCTAATAGAACTGCTCTTAATATTTACTTTCATAATTAAAACACAGACATCACCCGTGACAAGAATACGAACATCTGTGAATAGCTTTGGTCATGGAGACCTTACCATTTTTGACAACTCTGAATTTCAAAAGGAGGCGGCACGATATGATTTTTTATCTTTTGTTGTATCTCTATCTTAGTATAGTCGTCACTTATGTTGAAGCATGCTTTATATATGTATTAGTTTTTATTCTGCCACGTTACAGACCTATACTGGTTGTTTATTGAGAACAAAATAAAAACATGATTATGTAGATCGCGGCAAACTGTGGGTGCCAACAAAAAATCGCTGGATCACCATGTCTTCTTTCAGTCAAAATCTAAAGGCTTCTATAAACACTTATAGTCTCGAAAGATGTGGTCATTTGCTGGCACTACCCTGAAAACTGAAACTTAGTGCTATGAATTGTGTTTCCAATTAAATTACGAAAAATCGCTTATATGTTGTATTCGAGCTAACAGTTCCACCTTTTACTACGCCCGATTCAATGAACGCCACGCTTCAGTCGTTTCACAAGGAAGTCACGCAATACAGCAAGTTCAATCAAACAGTTTATCAGCTCACAATCCGTCGCCCCAAATCCCGTTCTCCTCCGGATGCGGCAGCAACTTGTCGACTCCCTCAGTGAGTGACTCCTCTACCAAAGACTCTGTCGGAAGATCGTCAAATCAAGTACAGACTCCCAATGAATACTCTCGAATCAAGATTGTTCAGCGAAGACTCTCATATCAAGACTCTCTAGGCCGCCTGGCAACTCCTTCTATAGCCAGCCCGACTCTCTTCCTCCCGCCCCTCCTCACTCCCCACCTGGAATCTCATGCCCAAATAAAGCCACGGTGAGCGCCGCGTGCCTGTCTGGCGAGAAATTCCGGCTCGGTACCAAAGGCCCGTTCACACTCTTGCAATCGAGTACGACCGAGAGAACCAAACCGGTTTTTAATCCTTTTACGACTTCTTAGGACCAGCTCCGCAGCAGCGCCTTACGGTTTAAGACGTCGCAAGAGGCTCTAAAAACGGGTTCTGTCCCTCTCGGTCGTACTCGGTTGCCAGAGTGTGAACGGGCCTTAACGCGAACGTCAACGGATGTTCGCCGGTAGAGCACCAGCTGGGCATGCTGTCCTAGGTGCTGTTTACGTGGCGGGGTTCAAAACGTCCCAAAGACAAGGGGGGAATGTCGGCTTTGGCACTAGAAGACGATGGAGGAGTCACCAAGTCTTCACACCTGCAGGGAATTCAGCCTTCGGCACCGGATATGTGGAAGCAACGCCAAAGGTTCCTCGCCCTCACAGTTAAGCGCATTGTGCATGGTGGGGTTCTTAAACACAGCTGAAATTTAACTACCGTTTGCTCTCGTGCAAAAAAAAAAACAGCATAATCGTACTGTTATATATGTGCCTGTATATTTTACAATTGTCCGGAATCGGCATTTGCGTCTTTTAAACAAAATTCCAAATTTGTTTTGCAAAACTCAGTAAAAAAAAATAAAACTAATATTGGTAGTTCTTTTAGGTGTAGTAACGCAGAATGGAAACCGATGAAGAGTGTACAATACTATATCGGCACCACGTTGCCTGGGTACATAATTGAAAAAAATACACACCGAACAATTTAGATAAGAACTGTTTATCCTTTCCTTCATTTCCCTTTTCTAATCTGACGTAATTTCTGTACATATATCGAGTTGTAACTTTAACACTTCCATACGTATGCAATTAAGCGAAGAAATAGGGACGAACCAAACGTTTAGTGAACAGTAAACCCAACGATCGAGACCAGTTTGGTCCGACAATATCAATACCTATAGAATGCAAGGATGCCGTGCATTTAGCGTACCAGAATGTTTTTTGCTAACAACACTACAAGCAAAAAAAAAAACATTCCCCTTTAAATTTGACTTGTATTTGATAGCTATATCGCATGAGCACTTAGCATTGCATTACTTACATTGCATACTCAAGCTAGGTGCTAAGAAGATAGCAAGTGCATTATAACGTTAGCTTATGGGTAGAAAATTTTGGCGGAACATTCAACGGAAAATAAGCAAAAGAAGAAGCTTTCAAGCATTTTATTATCTTACAATGTACACACTTAGCATGATCAAAGATTGGATTTCATTGGCTATATTTTTCTGTTTTTATATTAAAGCAACTATGTTTGCGCTTTATGTTGCGAACCAACGAAAATACAGATATGGTACGTACACGGAGGTGAACTGAAATTTTTGTGTCCACGAACCAGTCACGTAAAGTCATTAAGAAATAGAAGCACGCATATACTGTTTCTTTCGATCAATTTCTGTGCAGTTGTTAAATAAAAAAAAAAGTTAATTTATCGCTCTATCATATTCCGGAATTTTTTAAAAATATACTGATGTCTCAATTACGACAATCGTTCTGGCTTTCTTAGTTCCAGTAAGAATACAGTTGTATTGCTCTTCCACTAGTGTGATATACTTAGAAAAAAAGAGGAAAAGACACTGAAAAAAAGACGAGATAAACACAAAACTTCCCTATCAGAGCTTCATGGATACAGCGCGACGTATACAATGATCACTGCTATTACAGAAGGAGTAAACAGCTGAGAGTATAATAAGCTACATTTAGATTAAAGCGTACAGATCTGGTTTTAAAGAAAAGAGCATTTTGTTCGCATCTCTTGACTGCTGCGACGTAAAAAGCTATGCTCTCCATTGTCACTTACAGCCTACGATCACTGGACATGGCTCACTGCGTTCCACGTTTCCTTCTTCGTGATTCATTCCTTAAAGTTATTATTGAGCGATGCCACAATTTAACTGATTCTGCTGAACGCTAAGAAGATGCGAGGATTCACCTCTCCCTGCAACTCCCAAGGTGTTTGTAACCATAGAATATCTGGAGCGTCGACTGCCCACACAAAGTACTTGAAGGATATCCGAATTGGAATCTGACGGGCTGAAACTCGGCGAATAAAGAGACTACCAAATATCTTTGGAGCCTAAATCAACAGGTCCGTGTTGTGATACCTGAGAACACGGTGAAACATCGTGCGCAATGTGTGCAATGGCAGATTGCCTTTTTAGCTATTAAAATATATTTTCAGCTTCGTCATTTGCCGGGTTCCCTCCGCAGATTCCAAACCAAGTTAGTTTTTCCGGGCTGCTTGCGGGACACCAGACGTTCGAGAATATTTAAGTGAATAGGAACTAGGCTCCACCTTGCAATTCCCAGTAGTCACAATTGCGGTGCTTGCGAACGTAGTGTTTTTCTGTGGGTCAAACCCAGGCAAGCTCCTCCATCAGCGCAATTTTCTTCTCTTGTTCTTTTTTTACGTTGGAGCCCCCGAGAGCGAGACCTTCACCTAAGGCTTGTGCATCTCCTAGCACCAGACATTGTGCGGATCATTTTATTTGTGTGTGTATTTTTTATGCTGCAGTAATCTTGGGGCTTCGGCATGACTACGCATTCACTTCCAATTCGAACAAAATGTCCATTCGCTCAGCGTCCGCAGCTTGACCAAATGTTTAAAGCGGAGTCGCACAAACTTGGGCCTCGCGTGCCGCACATGCTTGCTATGAAAGACACCTTCAACAGTCTACCTCGCTTCTCGAAATATGCGTAATTATTTCATCATGACGTAAACAATCTAGCCACTGATAATCAATATCCGCAAGAACAAAATCGCCTGCCTTGTGCCTTTAAACGACGTAGTAATAAAAAACGAGACGTAGATGTTGTTCGTGCCGATGTAAATATAGTGCACCGCAAGTGAATTTGTTTTCAATTTTGTGTGAGTGCTGGGACTGCGGCTTCACTAGTCGTATACCTTGAAACATAATTTAGTTTCTGGGAGGCGAGGGGGGAAATATTTATTTAAATTAAGCATCTGTTCCAAAGTTAGGACTATTTCTTTTGAATTTAGCCAAAGTGCAGAAATCCTAAAATGATGCTACAGGTAACCCAGAAAAAATGTTAAATATAAAAAAGATATAAGTGAATTTGATGAAATTCTAGAAAAAACAGTCAGCTTTATTTTATGTACCCTAATGCTATAGGCCAACACATTGAATGCACTTTTCTGTTTTTGAAGAGTCAATCTAGATGATCATATCATTAATGTTGCAATAAGTTATAGGTATAACACTCACTGATCTTCTGAAGAAAAGGTATCGTATTTTCATACTTAGCAGGTCACAAAGCATCTGACCCATTCTTCACAAAAACTTTCATCCTAGTGTACCAGCACAGGTTGTAAGTGCATTTGTTACCAGGATTAGATGTTTCCGAACTTATTGGTACCAATAGGTTTTTTGTCGTACTGAAACTAGTTTTCTTTAATAAAAGCAGGCACCGCTCGAAAACCTCACGGAAGAAACATGTCATTTTAATGCCTTTCCGCTTCGATCTCATGTAATACAGACGTCTTCTACTGTGCGTGTTTCTGTGTGTAAAGAAAAAAGGACGACGTCATAACCGTTCAAAGCGTCGCAGTGAGAGTTAAATATTGAATTTAAATAAATTAAATAAACTTAATTCTGCAAGTGAAAATGGGCAGATTTTATCAGAGCAACCGTTGACGTGCCGTCAGCGGTTGCTCTGATAACATCTGCCAATTTTTATTTTACATAAACACCGCGGTCGCAGGTCCTGAGAATGCTGCGTCGCCACAAGCCATAAGGAAGTCTGCCATGGCGGTGTGCCTTGACCGCGAGCTGCACAACCGGAGCCTTACGAGGTGACATCAAAGCCGAGCAACTTTGCACGGGCGGACGAGATGAGCGAAAATGTGCAGCCAACCGCTTTGGTGTGACAAAACTATTCAGGTGATTGACTGAGATGAGGCAGCACAGGCTACCTTGTGAATTGAAGCCAGTGTCGACGATGTTGTGCCACGCACCTTATGCTGCTCAATTTTTGTTTTATTTTCTTCCTGCTACGGAGTTGTGCCTGGCAAACAATGCAGTCGCCGCACTCTGTTTGCATCCTGCGCTAGATTAGAACTCATTACATGAAGATTGTATATAAAAATAACACCAGTATTGTGTTAATGCGTTGAATTTAGCATCTCAGGTGCAAAAGCAACGGACCGTTGTGCAGCCAGCGAGGTGAACATGACATAAACCACTGCATTGCACGCAAAAAAACAACACAAACGCTTTAAGTGTTTCTGTCGAGCTTAGCTGCAATCTCCGGGTCTGTGTCATGTTCAATCTCAAACTCAGCCTCGCTTGCGCCATTACATTCACTACATAGCATTGACTATGGAAAAGGTTGCGATATGGTGGGGCTGGCCCCAGTAGACTAAATATAAAGCCGTCCATGGCACCCTGCGCGCATTCGCGCATAACTGTGATGATAGAAACACGTGATAAGTAAGTGTAAGCACTCTTAAAACAAGCAAGTAGTATTTACTATAGGTAAAAGCTAGTAAGCGCCGCTTGTGACATATGTTACTAGGTACCTATTAACCGCAGGTAGCTAACGGTCAAGCTAGTAAAGGTTACCGGGTCAACATGTTAGTAAAGGTTATTAACCAACAGAGTACATTTTAGTACCTCAGCTAGTAACCCACGCTAACTCTCACAACATCAAGGAGGTGCTAGTCAACGTCAAATTCAAAATTGGCAAAATAATCAGTAGCACTGCGACGTGTTGGTTTCACTCTGCTTTCATTTGCATTTGCTCTTAATTTATTTCACATATGTACATGTATCATACTTGGAACACAAAAAAGAAACTTGAGCACCGAAGACCCACACACGCACAACAAACACGCGACGATAAGCTAACCCAATGGCTTACCAACGCGTCTTTTATAGAGATCATTTTAAACAAGTCCGTTGGTCAGTGGCCACCTCGCCCGTAAACGATGTTACAAATATTGTGCTGCTTTCGCACCAATATTGTTCTCCAATATTGTTGCGTGCAACTGCTCGAGAGATCGCAGATCTTACTAGCGAAGTAGCGATACAGACAGTAATTAGTGGCGACGAAGTCCACACACAACATCCCCATAGGTTCCCAGCTGCCATGTTCTCGCTTCCCCATGGGTTGCTCTCGTTTTGCGCATGCAGCGCCTCCCGTGGCAGCAGCCTCGTCTCCACACCGTATTTCCGCTTCCTGGTTCGCTAGGTTGGACATTTTGAAAAAAAGGTCACGAAAATGACGTAGAGGAAGAGATGCACGTATTCTAGCAACACACGTACTGCGGCTCTGCCTTCTTTGACGACTCTACGTCATCGCGCAATTGGCGCCTGTCACCCGTTTGAGCGGCGTCTAGAGCCAACCCCAAGCAAGCGAAAGAAGTCTACGCAGCGTCCCTGAGACCTCCCTACGCATGGAAACCTTCTCCGTGGTACGGTTTTACTGAAAAAAGGGAATCAGCTTCTGCGTTTAGTGAAGAGACGGCAACCAATCATGTGTGTTGCTGGCCGTCACATCTAATATAATGCAAGGACACTTTTTTGGGAAGTAATATAAACGCAATGTGCGTTGATAAAACAAATCGCTTTTTGTGTCCATTTTTAGGACGTTTAAGAGT
>JAZHYW010002019.1:0-19788 GCA_037355805.1 Ixodes ricinus | reverse complement strand
GTGATACACGACCGCACGCCGGTATACGATGCTCATCCAGATCGAAACGGGCAGGGGTGGGGATTGAACCCAGAGCGTGCACATAATAACGCCTCGCCTCGCATTGGTGAAGCTGTCTGTCGCTCAAGATACATCGGGAGCCGCAAAGAAAGCTATGTCGTGCCAAAGTAAACGTGAAAAGTAAAATATGTAAAAAAAAATAATAAACTGCATAAACCACAAAGCAGAACGCCGAGCTCTGGTTGGAAGGATTAGGGGTAGACCTAAAGCCAGCAGCCTTTGTCTACACTGCACTCGTCGAATGCGCTCGAATGCGAGAGCCGACCTCGAACGCCAGCATTCCGCGTTCTGACGAGCGTTCGACGTTTTGCAGTGGGGTCCTTCCATGCCAAGGGAGACACGCAATTTTTTTCATGTCTCGGGATATGTACGAAAAAATTCATTGGGATAAAGAAGCCTCCTAAAATACAAAAAGAAATTGTTTTTCGTGAAAACAAAAGTTTTATTGCATAAATAAACTTGTGTTCAATAAATAAAAAGGAAAAAAAAACTCGACAAACGAAGTTTTAAAATTTTGCTGCAACTGAGGGTTTTGAAACGTGTGGCGGACTGCTACCAGTTGCATCGATGGAAACGTGTTATTAATAAAATAATGTTTATTTGTTTGTTTGTCATCACCTTCTCATCATCGCATCAGTAAAACCGTGTAGCGAACACTACTAGTGCACGATGCAAACGTGTATTAATAAAATAATGTTTGTTTGTTTGTTTGTCGTCCCCTTCTATCATCGCATCAGTAAAACTAGAGCTACTAAATGAGCTACGCTTAGAGTATCGGCACTCCGTTCCCCGACATTGTTGTGGGCGCCGCCATATTGGGGCTTGTGCAGAGCAGACGCAACTGCAGATCGTCATGATTCAAAAGTGCGACTTCCTCAGCATTTGATTCTGTTAGGGAAGCTCATGCGATATTGCTTTTCTCTGTCGCGGACTGTTCAAACTTTTGTGGAGGACGGAAAAGCGTTTCCTGTGATTTCAGATAAAACTTCAGATAACTGGCAACCATGATTTTAAGCCACAACATAGCCAAGTGTCGTTACTCTGAAGCGTAGCTTATTTAGTGGCTCTAGGCAAAACTGTGTAGCGAACACTACCAGTGAACGATGCAAACGTGTTATTAATAAAAGAACGTTTGTTTGATGTGTTTGTCGTCACCTTCTCACCTTCGCATCAGTAAAACTGCACGGAGCAGTTTTACTGATGCGTCTCCAAATACGGAGCTTGCGTTCTCTAGAAACAAAACGTAAGCCCCCCCCCCCTGTTTTCCGCAGTGGAGGTTTCATCATTTAGTTGAGCCAATAACGTTCGTTTATATTTCCGTAAGCCGTCCTTCTGTAACTGTGGCACAGTGCACGTGAGGCTCTAGACAGTGTTCCAACTGAAAGCTTTCCATTCGTACATTCCTTTATGTCTTTTTCTTTTTATATTTGTGTTACTATCGTTCCTTGTGTCCTTTGATATGTTTCGTGTTTTTATTTATTCCGACTTATTTCTTTATTTATCTTTCTTTTATTTATATATTTATTTATCTTTATTTATTTATATTTCTTTCTGCTTCGGTTTTTTATTTGTTTGCGCCAAAGGCGATTGCCGTCATAGTGTAACCAGTTTCACTAACAGCGTACATTTGTATATTTCAGAGCTGCATACGTGGACAGTGCACCTCGGACTAAGCCATCCCATCTACCGCGTATCAAGGATAAAAAATATTTGGACATTTCACGACATTTTGTTTTCGCATCACCAAGTAAACCGTATTGTGTAACCACTGTAAGCGTGCAAATAAACTTGTAGAAATTAAAGTTGGTCAACGAATCCGAGACTTAGGGTAATAGGAACAATTAACAAAACCAGAAAAAAGCAGAATGTCCAACCAGGGGACCGGTTGTTATTCTGGTGTGGACGGTTTTTGTCGCACTGTTCAGTAATATATGAAAAGAGCGAGGTTTACTTGATGAGTAATGCACACTATACAAAAAAATACTTAACGATCTACACACATGCTATATATCTGGGAATACTTGATGCTAAAATAAATCGGCGTTTTTAACGAGCTTCTTTGGGTAATAGATCTTTTCACAAATTCTTGCCATCTGGCTAGAAAATGTTATTTACAACAGTCGTGACATGACTAGAACAAAAGCTAAAACCAAAAACGCGTTGTGTCTCAAATATCAGTCTAAAGCTTTGTATGCTAATGGAAGTTAAAATCGAATAGCTATTAATTAACGGCAGACTTACGAATGTTAGGGTTTTCTTCGCTGAACAGTTATATCTCCATTTGTTTCATTTCTGATGGTGTGTATACCACAGATCTCTACAAGGCGCATAGTCGAGTAATACGGTAACACCCTAGTCACCAACGTTACTAGAGCTAGCTCAGTGTCACAGCTCCCCTTGAAACGTGGGCTCCGCGGCGGTCGCGAGAACTAGTGTCGCTGCAGTCGAGTGTTGGTTCCGGTTCCTCGAGCCGCTCTGCCGAATATGCGATGGACGCTCGCGTAGCTCCTCTTGCTTTGCTTCGTCTGCTTGTTTTTCGGCGCCTTCGCGTTTCATTTCGTCTTGCGAGCTTTCTGAATTATGTGCTCTGCGTAGCCTAGTTTAAATTCTGAATAGGGAGTGCCATGCCGACCTGTTTTGCGCCGGGATGCAAGAGCGGTTACAGCAGCGATGCCTCAGCTCGGCGCCATTTTGGGGGCCCGCCGAGAGACCCTACTGACTTCAAAACGTGGGAACAAGCTCTGCACAGAAAAAGAAGGACAACTTACTGCGAATTGTAAAGATTGTGACGTGCACTTCGAAGACGGAGATGTCATCTTCGTCTTCAAATGGCAACACATGGCAAAAAGCACACACCACACAAACAAACACACAAAAAAGCACATGCCGAAAAGAGGGAGCTTTTTGGCACGTGTTGGAGAAGCTGGAGGTGTCGCCATTGCCTTATTTAGGTTGTGCCACTCATCAACAGGAAGTGACAGCCAGTCTAGTAAAATTGTACATTCTTATAAAATATTTACTTTTTCGGCAAAAAGAAAATCTTGCGAAATAGAACTTGCTGAAAAGAGTAGGAATGTAAGGAAAAGCGGTAAAGTTGCTTTAATATTTCTACACAGCTCCTCATGCAGCGCAGATTGGAGACTTCACAAGATGTTTCCGTAGTATAAATGTAGAGAGATTAATTAGCTTTATTTTTGTCAAGAAAGCAAAAAGGTGGGTTTGGCCTGTTCATTGCTTGTCCTATTTGTGTGCAGCATGAGACCTAAGGTAAGTTCTCGGTTTTATTAATCATATTTTTCCTCTAAGGTAAGGAACTGTTTCTTAGAGCTAGAGCACCAAGCAACCAATCATATATTAATTTACTACATCACACGGTGCGTTATATATATATAGGTATATATATAGTATATATATACAGGGTGTTTTTTTTTTTAAGCTTAACAGATTTGTTTAAAAAAAGCCGTGAAAGTTACACTCATACCGCTTGTGGGGCTGAGTTATACGGCCAGGGGACATATTATAGACCGATACGCGGAGCGACTCTGTTTACCAACACGCCGCAAGGCCGCGCATGCGCGGCTAGCTGCGGGCAAGAGCGTGCGGCTTCCGCGTTTCTCAATTGCGTTCTATGGCGTGCGCTCGTTGTTGTCGTTGTAGGGACGCTTGTATCTTTATTTGTGCGTCGTATTTCCTGAGAACGTATGTCATATCCTATGCCTGACTATTTGAGCTCGCCAGCCCGAGCCTGAACGGCAGCGGCATCGAACAAACCCGTGCAGTGACGGCGTTGCCTTCGACGATCCGTATGCCGTAAACAGCGCCTGCTGACTTCCGACGTAAAGTTGCTGCCACCGAGTCGAGCTCGATGCCGTCGTTTATTTAGCTTTTCGCTGGCCAGTCTACCTGGCTCGACACGGTGCAGGCGTACAAGTCTCTCGAGGCCTACGATTACTGCTCGAGCCGGTTTCCGCATTGCCGGCGGATCAGCAGTTTCGGTGGCCTGCGGAAGTGTGTATTCTATTAATTGATTAAATACACACAGCGTCTTCAAGTCAGGGTATGATATTTTTCCTACCCTCACGACCAAAGGCATGACAAGCAGTAACGCTTTATCCTTTCTGCAGTCTTGCGGTAACATTGACAGTAAGGCGAATGGCGTTGCCAGTAACGCGTTACTTTTTTCTGACAACGTAATGCCTACTCGTTACGTTTTCGACACAGTAACGGTAACGTACTTGCGTTACTACTTCAAGTAACGTAGTTACGTTACTCGTTACTACTTCTCAAGTCTTAGAGAAATTACACTTCAATTTTTTTCGTGTTTTAGGCGTCAGGTTGCGGTTTTTCTCGAGCGTTTTTCTCGTGTAGTTTAGGTGAAACCGTAAAACGTGATAAAGTAATTATGTTCAGTTTCTGCACGAACATAATGTTTCTTGATATATGACATGTATCGTCAAAACCGTAAATGTGCTAAATCTCAATTTAAAAAAGTAACGCAGAAGTAACGTGCGTTACTTTTTATCGGTAGCGGTAACGGGTTCCTTTTATTTTTAGGCAACGGTAGCTCGGTAACGCGTTACTTTATTGCAAGTAACGAGCAACGGCTTCGTTACTTTTCCGGTAACGTCTACAACACTGCCGTTCTGTCGCCAATCCTCTTCTGCTGAGTTGCATGGGCGTAGCGAGCCTCCGACGAGCGCTTGGCCGATATAGCGTTGCGCGAACACACATGGGAACAAAATCCCGTGCGGTCTTGAGTCAGCAACGCTTTCCCTGCACATAAGCAAGCCTCGGGACGGGAGATTGCAATGAAGCCGCACTTCGCCTTCAAGAAAGTGTTTGCCGCACAACGGTCGTTCGCGCGAGGCGACGATTCTTTCGATCCATGGATATTATCCACCTTTTATGCCTTTCAGAGTCTGCCGGGAACTTGTGGAAACTCACTCCGCTACTTTTCTTGTACATTTCGGTGCAATCAGCAGCAACACAGCTTCGCGGCATGCTGAAATGCTATGACGCCCATGCGAAACGTGCGCCCTTTTGCCCACACCCTGCCACACCCCCCCGGCTCCGGCGCGATCGCAGCGCCGCCGCAGCTCCGTGACGTCAAGCCTGCGCGTCGGTGTATAGGGGGCTAATCGTAACGATCAGTCGGCTAATTAACTAAAATTTGCTAATTAACTTTTTAAGGAATAAAAATAGACATATGGCTCCAAATAGAAACTTGCTCAGCGTCATCGAAAACCCCTAAATCAGTCATTTTCAGAAAGACTTCGAGCGCGTGAGAAGCGTAGTAGTGCACTAAAGTTACCACTCGTGGAGCAGGTACAAGGCTGGGGCTAGATAAGAGACGGAGAAATTGCGTGGGTGCCTTATCGCAACCTCTAGCTTTGTACCTGCTCCACGAGCGGTGAATTCAGTGCACTACTACGCTTCTCACGCGCTCAAAGTCTTTCTGAAAATGACTGATTTAGTGGTTTTCGATGACGCTGATCAAATTTCTAATTGGAACCATATGTCTATTTTCATTATTATATATATATATATATATATATATATATATATATATATATGTGTGTGTATATATATATATATATATATATGTGTGTGTGTGTGTGTGTGTGTGTGTGTAGGTGCTGCTCACCTCTGCACGGAAACTTTCAACACCTGGCATAAAGTTGAGATGCTAGCCGTTTTAGAAATCCATATTTTGGGGGGGGGGGGGAAGTGACCTCTGATTATACAATAAGCGTTAGACGAGCAGTTTAGTAAAACTCCTGGCACTTTCTGTACAATTTGGCAACACATTTATCGTACGTTTAATCTTATTTGTACGAGAAGTGCGGACACTGAAGGTGTGCGTGGCTGGCAGAAAGGTGAAGATGTAACCCTACGTGGGAGCACCTGTGAGCCACCAACCCTCTCAGGAACAAATAGGCATCCGTACAGAAAGAAACGGACACAACAATAGACACGGAGGCTATGAATATAAAGACCGCACGAACAAATGAAGCAAGGGGACTCGTCACGAGCCGCAATCAGAAGCGACCGCATGTTCCCCGAAAGGAACAATTAACCTTTATAATCAAGCATACGTCAATTCATCGTTTAGAGTTGAATCGAAGAGCGTGAATAACTAACTGATCGTGCAGCACTTCGCTGTAGAGCGGAACAGGGCTTGTGAAAATGGAATCATACGGGACACACAAGACCGTCACTCTATGCTGCAACAGACGGCGCCTGGGACGAAAGACGCAAGACTCGACTGGAGCGCCGTTAGTTCTTGCGACCGCCACGTGCGCCACTTCCGTCAATGGCATGGAATAGGGAGCTGCGAAACTGAGTCGGTTCTAATAACGTTGCTAGTTACACTATCGCTCTCAACTATAGCTCAACTAAAGGCCGGTTCACACATTTGCAACTGTCGCGTTCACATGCAACCGCAACGACAGAATCGATCAAGAGACCGGAACAATCGCGACTCATGAATTGCGTCGCCAAGCTACCCGCTTGCATCGCTTGCCACGCGCGCGTATGGCGAACACTGGTCCCGGTAACTCTGTCGTTGCGGTCGTCTAGGTTGCATGCGAACGCAACCGACGCACATTTTTCTTTATCATCATAAAGCCTTGAAGGCGTTATGACACGAAAATTAAACGGATAGATTATTCTTGAAATGCAATGCTCATAAGCTCCTCTAGTATATACACCAAGTTACGCGATTTTCAGAGCTCTGGTAATTGCTACAATCAATTTACGAATTTTGATCATTTCCATCTGGCGACCAGGCAACACTGCTCAAGTTAGTCACGCCATGGTGTCCATAAACCACGTGATCATGAACGCTATATCATTCTAGGCACCGCCATGATCGCCCAAGCTCTCCTCGCCGCGGTACGATCAAAACCGCTCACGCAACTCGTCAACCCGAACGCTATTCTCGCTCTCGCCCCCGGCCCGTTGACCTTCCACTTGTGGTGCCAAACTATCGATAGTATTATCGATAGTACTATTGATAATATCGATAGTCGCCAGAAATCTGACTATCGCTAGTAAAGAAACTATCGACAGTACTGTTGATAGACGACTATCGAAAAACTATCGATAGTACTATCAATAGTTGACTATCGAAAAACTATTGAAAACTATCGATAGTCGGCTATCGGAAAATTATTGTTAATTGACTATCGGAAAACTTTCGATAGTCGACTATCGTAAACCTATCGATTGTACTGTCGACGGTTTACTATCGATAGTTTTAGCGATACTAGTAGTTTACGTCGCTTCTTCTTCTTTTTCTCACTTTATTTTTTCAAATGAGGCACCAACTATACTCTGTTTCATCTTATGATGTACCGCAGGAAAGGCTACAAGCGCGAGCGCCTTGCTCTAGGGCACGTCTCGGCGGCACAAGCTCTCGTGCGTTAAGAGCAGCTCCCAACGCTATGAGCTCGCCCTTCTAGCCTTCTCTGCGGCACAACCACCGTGGGCACAACATAAGGTGAAAGGCAGTATAGCTCAAGCACTTACCATCCCAACTTTGGTTCAGCTTTCAGTGATTACGAAGATGGGAATTTGGGCGAAGAGAGAGGAAGGGAGGCTAGCGGTGGTGGGGCAACTACATGTGTTCGCTCTAGGGTGCCTACATGTTCCTGCCGCTCCGCTGTTTAGGGTGGCGACAACGTTTGTGATACCTGTCGCCGACAAACCAGTGTTGCCTACCTCGTTACCATGGCAACCTCCGCTGTTTTCGTCGACCATTTTGTCACACTCGCCGGTCGTGCGCCCGGACTACGCCGCTAATCCTCGTTAGGGCTAGGGAGCGCTCACCGCTCTCGTTCGGACGGCGAGGTTTTGGCGTTCAAGCCGGTCTGTTGCGTTCCATTTCGTCCCGGAACTCGCGTTTCGATAAAAGCAACGCACACTTCCGGCTCGCAACTTCAAAATATGAAAATCCCGAATAAAGAGAGCGACAGCCACGACGACCACCATCCCGCTGAGCCTCCGACTTCTCTTATGAACGGAAACGGAAGTGGCCTCACAGTGTTGCCGGTGTAAATCGAGACTACAGAAACTCAACGTTGTCTACGTTTAGCGAAATAATAAGTGGGAAAAAATGGCGGTGGGAGAGGATCTGGGAAAGGGTAACAAGATGTTGGCGCCACCCTAAAGCGGAGCGGAAACATGTAGGCACCCTAGTTCGCTCTATTAATGCAAAACTATCGATAGTAAGAAAAAACTATCGACAGTACTATCGATAATCGACTATCGAAAAAATATAGATAGTACTATCGACAGTCGACTATCGAAAAACTATAGATAGTACTATCGATAGTCGACTTTCGATAGTTCTGCGACACTATCGATAATTTTGGGAAAACTATATCGATAGTATCGATAGTCAATTTATCGATAGTTTTGCATCACTACCTTCCACCCTGCATGCGCCTGCGAGATATTCCTGGACGACGGTGACCACGGCGAGTTCGTCCGTAACTCGCCGTCGCTGGGCTGGTCGCCAGCGGGTCGCAGTCCAAACGAACAGCTTCCAACATCTCTCGACAGCAATAACTCTCATCGCTGCTGCGATCAATGTCGAACATCTTGACAAGGCGAGCGATGCCGTAGACGTAATCGCCACGGACCCCATGCTCGAAACGCGGAAGGTAAACGAGGAAGCTGAAGCTTGAGACGCCAAGAGAACCAAGTTTGTGAGTGCGTGCAAGGGACGCCGCGCGGGAGGCTGGCTACGTCACCAGCCTCCCAGCCACGGCGGCCTTTTCGAATGGGGCGGATCCGAGGGACCCACATATAAATCGATTTATCCACGAAACTATCGCGCCATTTTCAAAACAAATTTAGCAGGATTATAGGAACATAAAATGGGTCCTAGCAGTATAGTAATTTCATATTTTATCTTTGGGGTGTCATAACCCCTTTAAAACAAAATATTAACTTCTTTTTCTTTTTAGGGCAAATAAACGATAATCAGAACGTTTCACGTGATTTCAAGCGGGAGACACATAACAAAAGTCTTACCGGCACCGCATCACAATGGCCGCCCTCGCTAAACTTGGAATTGACTTTTCGGAGAAAAATATTGGATTGTGTGCATGTTTATACTGCATAGAACTTGGTCTGCCTGAACATGTGACGAGTCTCCCAGCTGTAGACGAAGAAGTTAGCCAGTGCAGTACAACCGCTAGCCTGGGGTCTTTAACGTGCACCACGCAGTAGATGATACACGACCGCACGCAGGTACGATGCTCATCCAGATCAAAACACTCACGGGCGGGGATTGAGCCCAGAGATTCTGCAGCGCGAGCTTTCGCTCCACGTGCTCCGAGCTGGTGTGCGCCAGCCCACTCGGCCACCGATATCCCCCGACTTTTCGGAGGTGCAATGGGGGACAGTGAGGCTCGGGCCGCCGGCGGGGCGCCACGAAGCGGCGTGTACGGGAGGCCAGGTAGGTTAATACTTTAGAGCGCAGCTCTTAGGCGCCCGTTTCCGGCTTGAGCGGCGTCGGCGTCGCCGTGGGCGTAACCGCGCGGTGCATGATGGGTAAATTTCCCCGCTAAATTTAGCGAAAATTTTCCCGCTAATTTTAGCGGAAAAATTTTCCTGCTAAATCTAGCGGAAAATGTTTCCCGCTAAATCTAGCGGAAAATTTTCCCATCTAAATCTAGCGGAAAATTTTCCCCGCTAGATCTAGAGGAAAATTTTCCCCGCTAAATTTAGCGGAAAATTTTCCCCGCTAAATTATCGGAAAATTTCCCCGCTAAATCTAGCGAAAAAACTTCCCGCTAAATCTAGCGGAAAATTTTCCCCGTTAAATCGCCACGCCACGCCACGAAGCGGCGCCACGAAGCGGCGCGTACGGGAGGCCAGGTAGGTTAATACTTTTTAATGAGCCATCCGCAGACTGTCGCCGCGAAGCGCGTAAATGGGAACCGGTTGGGTTAACGGGCTCCGCAGTAATACACCCGCTGTTCTCCATCGCGCCTCCAAAAAGTTCGACCCGTCGAGTTTGGACACAGATCTCTATTGTAGTAGGCTGGATTGCGGATGGAGGATTGTCTTTCTGGGGTCGATTGGCACCACTGATCTCTATACACCAACTCATGTTTACAAACAAACCGGAGCGCCCGGAGCGCCCCTAGCGGACGCCCCCGGCGCCGCGCATGCGCGATGGGGGTGTGGGCAACAAGCTCGCCGTCGCCCATAAACAAACCATTGAAATGCGATGTTATCGGCGTTAGTGTGAGTACCCCTGCCCTTTATCGCTTTCGAATTGTTGATTCTACGTCTTCCTGGCAATGTCTGACTGCATGAGCGGCGTCAGCGAAATTAACGAGGCTCGTTACACCGCAAAACTTCGCGTGAATAATCCGACATGCGGCGATTCATTCCGCGTGGACGCCGCAGAATGTACGCTAAAGCCTGATTCATATGATGAGATTTCGCTCGCAATTTTCAGTCGCGACGTCGCTCGGGTTGCAAAAGCGTGAACCGTAGCTGAGATGGTCGACGTCGATACTGAAAATCGCAAGCAGAATCGGACGAAGTGAATCAGGCATAATCAAGTCGGTGATGGCCGCTG
Organism: Ixodes ricinus; assembly: GCA_037355805.1. Lineage (NCBI taxonomy): Eukaryota > Metazoa > Arthropoda > Arachnida > Ixodida > Ixodidae > Ixodes > Ixodes ricinus. Next base: position 9,128 of record JAZHYW010002019.1, on the reverse strand, counting down.
GTAACAATAATCAACATCTCCTTGTATCTACTGTTTACGTCGAGCCTGCTTACCAACCTTCAAACTTAAGTCTTTTGAGGCCTGCACTTACTTCTTATCGCAAGTACCGGGCCAACATTTGGTCTACGGGCCTGTGTCATCTAAAAGAGCAGACGACAAGTAGAAGCGTTTGAAAGAGCAGACGACAGTTCTAACGATCAGACGGCCGTTCCAACTTCAAGACGCACTGAACGTAGTCCGCAGGTGGGCCGTACAACTTGACGGTTTCCGGCGTTCATGTTGGAACAAAACAAATAAATCTTATGACCACGAGTATCCGTGAATTCAACCCAAAGTGCTTCCCGCCCAAGCACTTGTTGTCCGGCGGCGTCTGGTTTACCATTTTTACGGCACATATCCACGTTCTCGGACGAAACGAGAACATGAAAACTGATCTTCAAACCTTTCTCGACTCTTTTGGTACAGCCCCAGTCGCGGCGGTTTGACGAAAAGGCATGTTTTCGTCAGGTTCCTTTCAAAACAACACAGGAATACACGCCTCACATGGGGCCTTCCGCCCACAGCCAACACCACAGCCCCAGACCGGAAGTGCGACCGACGCGCCACCACCGCCCCGTGACGTAACAGAGATGAGTTCGTGTATAACCATTTGCTGGATCGCTGATCTCCACTTTGAGTCTATTCCGCGGTTGCGGCCATCGGTCGGCTATCTTATGTCACCCGTTGGAGCGTGGTCAAGGCTGCGGTCACGTGACCTTTGCGTCTGTTGTCACGTAACCTACAGATGGCAACCATGTCAACTGTCTAGGCTTAACAGCGCTAGAGTGGGTCACGTAATATGGCCGACCGGCGGCCGCGTTTGCGGAGGAGCGATCAGCGATCCAGCAAATCGTCAGAAATCAGTGAGTGGCATCACCGCCAGCACTCTAAGAAAAAAGGGTGTAGTCGGGTGCATCAGCCGCACATGCACCCTTTTCCTGAAAAATGCACCCTCCGTTACCCAGCCAGTGTACTTGTACACCGACAACGAGCATCCTCCTCTCCCTTAAAAACCTTTAGGTGTATCAGTGCACCTCCACGCTAGCCACGTGCCCCGATCAGCTTGTGCTTAGATTCCCCTTTGGGGTCACTTTTTGGGTTGGGCAGTTTCTTAGGAAGTATGGAGCTGTCCTGTTCACTCGGTATTGACAGTAAGAGTGGACGCAATGCTTATTTTAGGCCAATCGGGTCTCCGGGTAGGATCACCTGACTACAGTCTCCAAGCTAGAAATAAGGCAGAGCACGGCACCTGCCTGAAGGCCAAGGCCCTGGATAGCATCCACTGCACTATTAACTTTGGGTCAAACTTTCAAGAGGATATAAGTGACAAAACTTCTCGTTGTGTTCATTGTTGGGTCGCCTCTGAATATAGGCCTTTTCCACAAAGGCGCCGCCATCTTGAACTGTCGTCACTTCCAGTATCGGCGAAAACATTGTTCTGCCGTTACCACGCCAATAGACCTTTTCTGCAAGTGCGCCACCATCTTGAATTGACATCACTTCCAGTATGGGCGAAAACATTGTTTTGCCTTTGCCACGCCAATAAAGGGCATTTAGGATATAAGCGTAGCCGTCACACTTTCTCATTGTGCCTCCCCTTTATTTTTTTACTATTTGCAGGTTGAAACGTTGGATTATTTTTTCTGTCGCCCATACCGGATACGCTTATTAAGTTGGCTGGGGACGAGAGTACACAGAAAAGGTCTATAGAAGACATTTAGGATATAAGCCTATCCGTCACCCATTCTCGTTTTACTGCCCTCTTCTTTTTTTACCAGTTACAGGTTGAAACGTTTTATTATCTTTTTGTCACCCATACCGGATACGCCTATTATGTGTCTGGGGACGAGAGTATACACCGACACGCGGGCTTGACATCACGGAGCTGCGGCGGCGCTGCGATCGCGCCGGAGCCGGGGGGTGTGGCAGGGTGTGGGCAAAAGGGCGCATCGTTTCGCATGGGCGTCATAGCATTTCAGCATGCCGCGAAGCTGTGTTGCTGTTAATTGCACCGAAATGTACAAGAAAAGTAGCGGAGTGAGTTTCCACAAGTTCCCGGCAGACTCTGAAAGGCATAAAAGGTGGATAATATCCGTGGATCGAAAAGAATCGTCGCCTCGCGCGAACGACCGTTTGTGCGGCAAACACTTTCTTGAAGGCAAGTGCGGCTTCCATTTCAATCTCCGTCCCGAGGCTTGCTTATGTGCAGGGAAAGCGTTGCCTGATCAAGACCACAGGGATTTTGTTCCCATGTGTGTTCGCGCACAAAGCATCGGCCAAGCGCTCGTCGGAGGCTCGCTACGCCCGTGCTACCCAGCAGAAGAGGATCGGCGACAGAACGGCAGTGTTGTAGGCGTTACCGAAAAGAGTAACGAAATACGTTACTCGTTACTTGCAAATAAAAGGTACGCGTTACCGAGCTATGTTGCCTAAAAATAAAAGGAACCCGTTACCCCTACCGATAAAAAGTAACGCACGTTACTTCTGCGTTACTTTTTTTAAATTATGATTTAGCACATTTTACGGTTTTGACGATGCAGGTCATATATCAAGAAACATTAATTTCGTGCAGAAACTGAACATAATTACTTTATCTCGTTTTACGGTTTCACCTAAATACTCACGAGAAAAAACGCAAAAAGAAAAACATGGCTTGACGCCTAAAAACACGGAAAAAATTGAAGTATAATTTCTTTAAGACTTGGGAAGGAGTAACGAGTAACGTAACTACGTTGCTTAAAATAGTAACGTAAGTACGTTACCCGTTACTGTGTCGAAAACGTAACGAGTAGGTTACTACGTTATTGAAAAAAGTAACGCGCTACCGGCAACGCCGTTACTTGTAACGTGTTACCGCCAAGACTGCAGAACAGGACAAAGCGTTACTGCTAGTCATGCCTTGTGGTCACGAGGGTAGGAAAAATATACCTTGACTTGAAGACGCTGTGTATTTAATCAATTAATGAATACACACACCTCCGCAGACCCAGATACTGCTGATCCCGCCGGCAGTGCGGAAACCGACTCAAGTAATCGTAGGCCTCGAGAGACTTGTACGCCTGCACCGTGTCGGCCGTGAACTGGCTTGGCGAAAAAACTAAATAAACGACGACATGAGCCGTCGACTTCGGTGGCAGCAACTTTACGTCGGAAGTCCAGCAGGCCTTGTTTACGGCATACGGATCGTCGAAGGCAACGCCGTCACCGCACAGTTTGTTTCGATACCGCTGCCGTTCAGGCTCGGGCAGCGAGCTCAAATAGTCGGGCATAGCATACGACATACGTTCTCAGGAAATACGACGCACAAATAAAGATACAAGCGTCCCTACAACGACAACAACGAGCGCACGCCATAGAACGCAATGGCGAAAACGACGGAGAGTCGGGCTGCTCTTGCCCACATAGCGACCGCGCATGCGCTGCCTTCCGGCGTGTTGGTAAACAGAGTCGCTGCGCGTGTCGGTCTATACAAAAGGTCTATAAGCCTTTGCCAGGGCGCCCCACTTTTGGCCTTGAAGGAGCTGCTAGTTTTCCTACTTCACTCTTTTTCTTTCTCTAACTAAGCTCAAAACGTGGAAGAAGGTGCGCAGTCGCCGGACCAATGAACCGGTGGCTTTTTTCCCTCGACTCCGCTGTCTGGGCGCGGGCAATGGCAGGAGCGTGATCATGTGGTAAAGGTTTCACGTATGACGTAGCTTTTTTCCGATCTCGGAATGTCTGCTTCCCGGATTAGTTTCTTGTGTGCTCTGGCTGCGACCAGCGGGCTGCCGGAGATTTCGTCCGCGACAACGTATTTCAGTGTACCGAGGCTTCCAGTGTTTAAAAAGTCCTACGCGTACATCGGCAACAAGCGATTTCTTCAAAAATCCTACGGAATTCATGTGATGCGTGATGCACTTAATGTTAGGTTCGGCAAATTACTGCTTCTGCCACATCGTGTTGAATCTTCACGGACTCCTTTCCCTTGTTTTTGTGTTTGTGTTGTGCTGCAGTGCCCGTGTCGACATATATTTCGGATTACATATTTCGAGTCCGGTTGTTTCATCGTAAGTGCTCTCCAACCTACTCCTTTGCAACAATTGACCGTTCCGTTCCGGATTACCTCTAGAATTAGGCAGTGTCCATTTTCTAGCAGCCGGGAGAATAATTTCCCCGGAATTCTATCGGCAGTGGCCTGCCATTAGCTGTCTCACAATCATTTGACAACAGCAGGTGAATACGGACTCTTCTTATCTCCCAGCGTTTTTTTGAAAACACGTTTTCGTTGATACACGTTTTGTAGACATGTTTCATCGACACTAACGTTTCATCCTCACTCGTCACGCGAAATGCACTCTGGAGGGACATTTTGTCGCGCCTGTATCTCTGAGGCGCGTGCTCACCGACCCAGCCCATCCGTTCACGCCGCTTCGTGGCGACAGTCTGCGGTAGCTCATTACAAAAATGTTAACCCACCTGTCCCACCCGTACAAGTCACTTCGCGGATACAGTCTGGGGCGGCTCATTACAAGAAAAAAAGAAGCTAATTTAGGAAAGCTAATCTGAGCTGTCGATGTAACGTCGTTCGATTAATCAATGGCGACTGCCGGTGGAATTTCGTGGAAATAATTTTGCCGGCTGCTGGGACAATAGACACTACCTAAGACTCACCCCCAGTTCTTGTTTGCTTAGTAATCTTCTCCGCTGTGTAACGGCGTCTTCGTAACTCTTCGGATTGCTTGCAAGTTTGTACTTGTCTACGGAATAGGCTGTCTAATAAACTTCTATGAGATTTGAAGACAATCCCGTGTGCCTGTTTACCTGCCTTTTTGCAATCACCGAGGCGCATACGTTTTTTAGAGTTTCCTTGATGTTTTAAATAGGTTTATGAAGTTAGTTATGAAGTAGGTGCATAAAGTGGTGTGACCATGCACCTCTGAATCGGGTGCCTCTGTGTTCTCTTCTGAATTCAGTGGGTGTAGAAAGAGGTGTAACAGTACGCTATTAAACGGGGTACTCCTGTGTTCCCTTTGAAGCAGTAGGCGTAGAAAGGGGAGTAATGGTACACTATTGAGCGGGGTGCATCTGAGTTCCCTTTGAGTGAGGCGGGTTTATGAAGCGGTGCAATGGTACACCTTCGAAAGGGGTGCATCTGTGTTCCCTTTCATTTCGTTGGGTGTAGAAAGAGGTGTAGCCGTACGCCATTGAATGGGGTGCACCTGTGTTCCCTTCGAGTGAGATTTCTGTAGAAAAAGGTGTACATGTGCACCACAGCAACGGAGTGTATTCCCCCAAAGGGTGTAGTATATATGGCAAGCACTTGAACCCCTATGGTGTACCCTCATGCCACCATTTTTTCTTTTAGTGAGCCATCACTTGACACTAAAGCCCCTTCATGCTTCAAAAGTAGCGAAAGTGCGCCGATGCACGAGGCACGTGCAACGGGCAGCCCTTGGGAAGATCATGGCGGCGACAGCGCAGCACTGGAGCTAGATTTCAGACGCCATGTTCTTCCCAGAAGTGGCGCGCGGCACGTGCCTCGAGCATTTCCACAACAATGAATGGCGCCCTTTTCCCAGGATAGAGGGACTTTACTTGGCACCAGTTAATGCATTGAACTCTATAAGAAAAACGAGAAAAAAAGTACCGTTTTCTTTGTTTCTAAGTTGTTGTAGGCACTGACACTTCTTGACTGCTTTTCGGGAAGCCTATTAAATAGCTTGTGGACAAACATTAAAACTGACAGGCCTCACAGTTCTTATAAATAAATGTTTTGTGGTCAAGAGTAACTCTGCTGGGCGAAAAATATGGTACCGCTCAATGAGACAAGAGTTACCTAGAAGTGCCGAGGAGGCGGTGGGGATTTCGATGAGTTGGGTTTAGCAAACGGCAAGCTTGAAGGCTTTGCTACGCGGAATTCGCTCACTCCCTGAAAGCCGCTGTCAAGGTGGAACTTTTTCGACATTTCATTAACATCTGGGCTTCCCCGAAGACGGTCTTATTGACGGCAAGTTCCTTTGTTTATAAACTGTAGCAAGGTCGTAAGCTGGGCAGGATTGGTAAACATTGAACGTGATTAAAATTCGTGCACGAAGCGACAAGGACAAAAACGGAAGGAACACAAAACGCAGACAGACGCGTACTGAGAACTTTGATATAATAGGTAAAAAAAGAAAGATAAAGAAGAACTCATGACAGGGGACAACGGCACCAGGGGGAATACAGTTCAGTAGCAGGGAGGTTTTGCTGAACTCTCTGTCACAAAAACTTCATGATGTTACCTATCGTTTTGCTCATTTCTGTTTTCAGAAATGAGCAAGAAACAGCCTGCGTTGTTTTTCCAAAGTGCTCCAACTGACACCACAGGCAACCCAGAGGCAGTTCTGGAAGAACCGTGCCTGGCGCAAATACTCGGATCTTTAAATTCTGCAAACCCTTCTTGAATGGCCCACTGAAGGTGTAAGAAAGCCTTGGGTGGGCCATTTTAGAAGGGCTTGCAGAATTATAAGATCCAGTATTGGCGTCCGGCACGGTTCTTCAAGAACCGCTTTTGGGTTCCCTGTGGCGTCAGAGGGGGAGGGGGGGGCAATTTGGAGAAACATTACAGGCTGTTTTAATCAATCAGCGAGACAGTATAGGTGGCATCACCGAGTTTGTGTTAATAGCTGAGGTAGGCCAGCTTAGAACCACTAAATGAGCTGCGCTTAGAGTATCGGCACTCCGTTCCCCGACATTGTTGTGGGCACCGCGATTTTGGTGATTGTGCAGAGCAGACGCAACTGCCGATCGCCATGATTCGAAAGTGCGACTTCATCAGCATTACATTCGGTGTTAGGAAGCTCATGTTATATTTCTTTGCTTTGTCGCGAGTTGTTTAAACATTTGTGGAGGGCGGAAAAGCGTTTCCTGTGGTTTCAGGTAAAACTTAAGATAACTGAAAACCATGATTTTAAGCCACAGTACGGTCAAGTGTGGTTACTCTGAAGCGTAGCTTATTTAGTGGCACTAGGCCAGCTCAGTTGAACTGTTGAACTCAATGATCGTTAGCGGCTCAATGCCAGTTGGCGCTGCCGTGTAACTCCGGCCGATCGCGATTGAGTCAACTGTCGTTGGCTTAATGACAGGTAGGAGCGCTAGTGAAACTAGGGTATTACACGGGCACACTTAACCGTGGTTAACTTACCTTTAACTACTGTTCCGTGTCACCACAGATATCGCTCTATACTCTTGGATAGCAATTTCAGAAGTAGTGAAGAGTGCGCGTGCACTGCTTTGACGGGTGCTCAAGATGCTCAAGTGCACGTGCGCCCATATCTACGACTGCATGGCCGCAGAATGCTGTCAGCAAGTACTGTCTGGTTACTGTGGCTTAGCGTAACTGTAGTTAAGTCTGCCCGTGTAACAAGGGTATTAGGGTGCCTTCGTGTGCCTGTTGCTTAGGGTGATGGCATCTAATCATTTTGGTCCGAACGCTTTTCTTTTCTTTTTTGTTCTGATGAAAGAAGAAGTCGATCACGCGCTCGTGGCGCTGACTGAGCTACGTCATTTTGGTGCAATTTCTTCCTTCCTTACCTTATTTGCGCTGTTTAAGTCAATATGAGCTACGTCAACATTTTCTGATCGGCAATTTCTTTGTATTTTTCCTGTGAGCACGTGCTGTCTGCATTGGCTACAATACTTTGCCGATGATACAAGCGGGAGTATGTGGCCCTGAATAGGAAGTATTCACTGGCGGCCATAGCTGTGTGCGCGACTGCTGAGCGCGTGCTGATGGCGAGCTTCCACAGTTCTTTTGTAACGTGCATTTCGCACCCTCAAGATTGCCGGTCTTAGCAGCCTATTAATGTGGGCTCGTTCAGAGCATGCGCTCTCGAACATCACCCACAAACATGGCGCCCAGTGAATACTCCTTGTAGTGCTTGCACTGCACGAACGCGCCTGCTTGGAAGGAACGCTGAAAGTCCGGGGCTCGCCTCTTGTAACTTCTGTTACTCTCACACTTTAAGTGAAACGGGGTATACAAAGCCGTGCATTCCAAGGATTAACATGACAGCCTCCAATGTCATAAGTCTCGTCACCGTGGCACTGAACAATGCAGCGAGCTAACGCCTGGAATGTTCAAGCTTCATATCGGAGCCTATCTTCAAATAGATGATTGCAAAATTACTCAAGCAGCAAGGAGAATGCCGGGAATGTAAGTACACGCGCAGCACGCGCTCGCCTTCCTCGTACAAAACATTCGAAGTAAATAACAAAAAAATAAGGCTTTGACGAACGCGCGTGCAAGGTGGCACTTGTTTTAGGCTTTTGCCTTAGAACAGCTGCTGCTGCAGACGCCAGCACGTGCGGTGCGTGTAACTACACTCGCAGCATGCTCTCTGGCGCTTGCGTAATTTAGCAAGAGGTATATTACTTCCTTCACCAACCATCAAAAGGCCGCCATTAGCATGTTCAGATTATATGAACTCAGATGATGATAGTTATCGAAGTGGCCAGACTGAATTTCGGAAAGGGTCTATACGGCCCTCTCTTTGCGCACCATGTGCGTTTGTTAACCCTCGAGATGCGCCCATGTGCTTTTCTTTACACCCGATCTCGATCAATGACGGCGCGCGCTTGGTTGCTTCGTCATCGCTCGTTCCCTGCGCGTTGTCTGCTCTGCCCTTTGATTGGTGGTCCTCTGCTTGCACTCTGATGCTCCAAAGACGCATTTTGGAACACTTTCCGCAGTATTGGCCACCTCGTTCGGATCCAAGCGGTAGCGACTCGTGGCGAATTCAACTAATCGTTTTGGAGCGCGCCGGGATCAGTAGACCAGGTACGAGATGGAGCACGCGATCCGAAGCGGAGTCGTTCCGCCTCCGAATCTCCCGTGGAACATGACCACTTCTCCAAGATCGGCGAATCCTTTCCCGTCATTCATCTTCCCGGGAATACCCCGCGTCCGGATCTCGAAGCACATGTTTTCGCCATCGCGATTCTAACAACACGTGTTCAACGCACGAGCGAAGTTGATCACGATGTGAAAGAGACGGAAAAAAATGATTTACTTGTATTGTTTTTAATCAAATCCAACCTGAGTATATGAACATAATTTTATACTTATTTTT